>JAXGGA010017819.1:0-23407 GCA_038373865.1 Uloborus plumipes | reverse complement strand
CAAATTTACTACTGAATTATATTACCTCTTTAGTCAATTCTTTACTTAAGACTAAAGCACACTAAGTATACGATAACTCTAAGATAGAAATTTCATTAACTAACTATGATGTAGCCCTCCTTTGAACCCTTTCCAATAAATTGATATATTTCTTAAGGTAAAGAGATTAGAACTAAACAGTACATTTCAAAGAGGTCTTACTAAACTTCTATGTAAAGGACAAATTTTGATTGCCTGAGCAAAACTAATAATAATAATTATTATTATTATTATTATAAATGAAATAATTAAAACTTAGTAGGAACGAACGCATGGAATATAAAAAGAAAAAAGAATTTTAGTAGCATTATCGTAAAAGTGCATTCATTGTCTTGACTTTTGACATTAAATTACAACTTTTTAAAGCGTGTATATCTTAACATGCACTAGCCGTAATGATTATTATTAGCCTATGTGTTCGCATTTCAGATTTTAGACAACCCCACGGAATAACAACCTTTCAAGGTAAAAAAAAAAAAATGCTAAACAGCTCCCTTTACTAAACTATTCACTATGCAATTCATAACTGAACTTGAGCCCTAAATGAATTGATATCTTTTTTAAGGTAAGGAGACCAGAACTGAACAGCACAGTCCAAGAAGTCTTACGAAACTTCTATGTAAAGGACAAATCTTGATTGCACGAGCAAAAAAAAAATTATAATAAATAAAATAATTTAAACTTAGTAGGAACATACGCATGGAATATGAAAAGAAAACAGTTAAAATAGCATTTTTGTCAAAGTGCATTCATTGTCTTGGCTTTTGACATTAAATTACAGCTTTTTTAAAGCATGTACATGTATATCTTTGCATGCGCTGGCCTTAATGATTATTATTAGCCTATGTGTTAGCATTTCAGATTTTAGACAACCACCACTGAATTACAACCTTTCAAGGCAAAAAAAAAGCTTAACAACTCTCTTTACCAAACTATTCACTGTACAACTCATAACCGATCTTGACACCCCCCCCCTCCCCCCACTTTCTTAAAAATCATACCCGTCAGAGCGAATAAAAAGTGTGTCGCTTTTCCCTGGAGGTGGAAGATTAGAAAGAACAAATCCTCCGTCAGTGATACACATCAAGTAATTTGATTAAGCAAAGGCTTGTACTTGTCAGTCATTCGGGTGAGGGGGGGGGGGGGGCTCAGCGTGGAGAACAACGCCTATTGCGATGGTTGCTTTCGCTAAAAATAGCGCGAAAGCAGCCAGCCGGAGAATTTGGAGATCATTAACATGGCTGCTCGCTTCTGGTGGTTATACCTGAAGATCTTCCCGGGAGAAGAGAAAATTAAATGATGAGAAGCGCGAGATAAGTCGCGCGTGACTCAGATGTGTGTGTGTGTGTGTGTCGGATTAATTTCAGACGAGAAAATGACATTGTTAAGTTTGCACTTTTGGTTGTATACCTGTCTCGTGAGTACTTCATCAAACCCAGACTCATTTTTCATTTTCCCTCGAGAATGGCAAACTCCTTAATTCAGCTTAGCTTCCGCTTTCAAGCAAGTACTGTCCTTGCTAAGCACAAAAGTCGTATCTGCACTTTTTAACAAAATTGAGTTATTCAAACCATGTGGCTCTTTTGGTCATTTGAGAACGGGAAATATTTTTTTTTTATCCTGAAAAATTATCTCCTGAATCAAATACATGAAGGCACAAAACTTTAAACAGCAATATCTCATTTTGATATCGTCTGCAGATACCAGTTTTGCGCTTAGCACGGCAGAATTCATTTTTTTAGCAAAAAAAAAAAAAAAGAAACGATTTGAGAATATCATAAAACAGTTTAAACAAATTCAATGTCCCGGGAAAAGATTCACAACGTTTTTTTTTTTTACGATTTAGTGAAACTCTTTATGGTAGCTGAATTTTTGGTTGTATCAGCCTCGTGAATACTTCATCAAACGCAACTAGTTTTCATTTTTCCTCGAGAATATTTAAGTCCTTATTCTCGATCGCCTTCCACTTTCAAACAAATGCATTTTTGTTATCATATACCGGCACGTTTTGAGAAAAAAAAAATTTGTTTTAAAAAAAAATCTCTGTTTCCGGAAAAGATTCATAACGTGCTCGTTTTATGCATTCTTCATGAATAAAAATGTCTCTAACACACACCAAAAGCCGTAATACAAGATTCATCTTGTCAATGTTAATTCAAACACCAGCAGAGTAATATCTTGTTGTTTCCGAAACCATTCGGGTACCCAGCTTGAGTCAGGGGTGCCGCCCACAGGGGTGGATTATGGCGCAAGTTGCGCCATCAAAATTTTTGGGGGGATTTTTTAAAACTAATTTATTTATTTACTTATTTATTTAAATTATTTTCTGATTTTTTTAATAAAATTTATTTATTAATTAATATTTTTAATTTAAATTAGTTCTTTTATTTTTTTATTATAATTATTTATTTATTTATTTGTGTGTGAGTGTGCTTGAAATGTCAGGAAGAGAAAAAAAAGCAATTTTGTTCTGCGCATAATTAGTACTTTTAGACAATTAATAATAAATTTAAAAAAAAAATAATATTTAAAAGAACGAATAATATTTTTAAAAATAAATAAATATTAAAAAATATTTTTTTTTTTTTGAAAAATAAACAAAATCAAAAAGTGGGGTAAAAATAAAAATCACAAGAGGGTTGTGAATTTTTTTTTTTGGGGGGGGGGGGGGATTTGCGCTATTGAGCTTGGGGGGGGGGATGGCACCCCTGGCCCGAGTAGACATATCTACCCAAATTAAGTCGGAATAAGTACGACTTCTGTTTAAAGGAGCACCATTTTTACGTGGAAACCCGATTTAGCCCAAAGCGCTCTGTTCTTTTGATCCAGACCAAGGGAAAAGCAAATCCCTGGTCTAGTACCCCAGAGGTATTGTTTCACTTCTAGGACTTTGTGACCACGACCCTTATTTTACGCCGCCCAGCCACCATTAGTAACAACGGTGGATCTTTGATTGGCAAGGATCGAACCCAGGACCCTCCGGTTAAGAGTCTGACGTCTTACCGATCGGGTTACCACGGCCCCATGAGCAATATTTTAGTAGCCTTATGTGCACTTTGTGCACATAAGGCTACATGCAATTAATCATCAATTAATTAGCAATTAATCATCAATTAATTAATCAATTAGCACATCAATGCCTTATTGTGCTAAGAGCACAATAAGGCATTGTGCTCTTAATTTCTTTTATTCTCTTCGAAATGAAGATGCCAAAGTTTCATTAAGGAAAAAAAAAGGAAAATAAGGAACTGCACTAATAATGTCTCACACCATTTTTGTTTTCCATGGTCTAAACCATCGATATATAATAGGGGTGGATAGAGCACGCCGCATCGGAAGCGGTAGGAAAGAGGGTCCCAACATAAGCAGGTCTTCGAGAGCCGGGTTGTCTTATGTTTGCGGTTTATCGCCAATTTGGCGATTTATATTTTTCTTTTTTCGGAAACATTACAAACTGCAGTAGTAGACAAAAATGTGAAAACCTTTTGAAAAAAAGTTAATTTTAGTAGTTTGATGTCTATTAATGCTGCTCTTTTTTTGTACCACTACTATAACATTGAAAGGTAATTTTATCAAGATTGTAAAGCGATAGTGTTTAAGAATAGTTCTTCAATAGAAAATCCTTTTTAAAGAAGGAAAGTGAGATATGTAGAACAAATGAGGTATACAAAAAGTTTTCTCCATACCAGTCAATACTTAGTTGAGAGATAATTATGGCCTTGCACCACTTTAGAAATAACACTTTGCAGTAACACTTTAGAAATTCAAAAAAAATTCAAGAAACTGAATCCATATACCTAAGACCAAGAAATAAAAATAATTTACGGCTACATATCAGTTAAATGCACAAACATATTCAGGAAAAATGAATTTTTCAGCATATGTAATGCATTATGTCAAGAAAAAAACAAATATACTTCAGCATTTGATTTAATCTGCTACAAAAAAGTTTGGGCAGTAAAATTGTCTCATACAAAGAAATAAATTTTTTTGTCGAAAATATTAGGGGAAACCAGCAAGTAACTAAATAGATTTTGCCCTCAGTATCCATTCAAAAGCCAAATTAAAGGTAGGATGTTTCGATGAAAGTCATTAAAGTCCTGTTAGCTCTTTTAATTACACACATAAGTGATAACCTATAACCATATTAAATTAAATTAAAGCAGTTCAAAAAAAAAAAAGAGCTTGAGTCATATCTGTGTCTAAATTTATCCAAAACTTTAGCCAACTAAATTAAGTCCAAGACCCGCAATAAAACAACATTTACAAACATTTCTGCATAATATTGCATTGGAGCTTTAGAAACGAAACATTTTAATGTCATGTCAATTAATGATCAGATCAGAAGCTCAAAAAACAAAAAAAAGTAATAATAATAATAATAATAATAAATACATGTATTTTGATATAAAACTGAAACGAAAATGTAAAAAGCAATTATTTGTTCATATAAATTAGTAGTTGAAGTTTCAAAACAAACTTCAATCGCGCGCTTTGAATGTACAGGATTGGCGATTTAAATCTTCGCCAACTATGGAGTTCATCATTTGAGTAGGTAAAATAAGCATTTTGGTTCGATTTAAAATGTTTTTAATTGTTCTAGACAAACTGACATGAAGAACAACAAAAGTATTACCTCACAAACACATTACTTTCAAAAATATATAGATTAAACATGACTTATGTGTCATTTAATGACACAAATTGCACTCGATGTTAACATAGTGCAGCTAAAATAATTCAAATAAAATTAATCTACAGCAAAAACGCATAAAAATTTGCTCACCTGTGAAAAGTAACACTTCCTCCTTTGACAAATTTCTCACTACATCCATAAGCACAGCAGTAGAGAACCATAATTAATATTTAAAGTGCAGACTTGCTCGAAATTCAGCGAAGTTGCCGTAGGAATACGTATTAACTCCACGAGGTTTTTCGGAGAGCGTCTAGTAGTCACGTGACAGTTATCCTTGGACCCTCTCAGGGTTGCCATTGCTCTATCCACCCCTATTATATATCGATGGTCTAAACTTAGTACAAAATGGACGCAACATAATAAGTGACCAAAGAAATATCGTACCTGTACTTGAAAAACGTAGAGCAAACCATGATTTCATGTCAGTTTATGAATCAAAATCATTTTTACGTTTTAATAATCATGTTGTATTAACGTTGAAGAGAAAAAAACTTTTTGCTTTTGTGACAATACATTAATAGTGCAAATAAGTAAGAATACCATCAGCTCTCTTTCATCACTAGTTTCAAGGAAATCTACTGACTGGACCTTCTGTAATTTGCGAATATGGGTCATTCCGACGAAAATGGTACAAATCATGTCCGAGACTTCAGAATTTTTTAAAATCAATTTTAATAATTACCACCCATTAAGTGTATTTTATATTGGTTCTCCATTTAATTTTGTGCCATCAAGTATCAATTGATTAGGTATAATCCATTTAAAAAGGACACAAAAAAAAATTATCTTCGTCAGAAGAAGGAAAAAATGACGTGTCCCAGATTCAAATTGCTAGAATTTTAAATGTGATTTAGAATTAAACTGAAATGTAACAACAAAATAAACTACACTGCACTGCACAAAAGATGCTTCTGACACCATTCCTGCATATTATTACGCAAAATGAAAAAAACTTTTCCCAAGAAACACTATTATTTATCCATGTCCCTTGATTTTCTATGTTTCGAATTGTACACTCTGTTACATGCATTTTGGAAGTAAAATGAACAATTGCATTCAATCTATTTTTGTTAAAAATATAGGTAGTATAACTGCCGTGATTAGCTTGCTACATTGAATTATGCAGTCAACAACCAGGGTGAGCCTAATTCTTTTCTTATGATAGTTAATTTGAACTGTTGGGGATGTCCACTCTATTAGAGCCGATTTCATGATGAAAAAAATGGATTTTTCCTTGAAATTGCAGACAGACTTACAGTTTTAGGCTGTTTATTCAACTTTATGCTTGCTCTGTGATTCTAACTTCTCTTTGTGATTATACAGATAATTTTAAAGGCTTATTTGTCCACTCTGTTATATGTCCACTCTGTTAAACAAAGTTATCAAAATATTTAAAATCCTTTCATAAATGAGTCATGTACTAGTTATTTACACTTCATTATACACAAATAAATGGAAACTCAATAAAAAATAATATGATTAAGTTGGTGGAAATTATTTAAATTGATAATCTTAAGTAAAGAGTTTCAGACATGATTTGTACCATTTTCGTCGGAATGACCCATATCCCTAGTTATCGAAGCAAATACACCCACAACTCGGTCATGACACCCTGAGACTGCAGTTTCGTCCTTATTTTTTACTCCTCAGTCAGGAATAGTCAATAATCGAGCTTGAGGCAAATATCTTATTGTAGCCAAGATAGCCAACAAAAACCAGCGAATTTACCTTACCAGCGAGCGTCCGCAAACCATGGTGCGGCTCTTGCAAAAAATCCCTAGTTATCGTTTACTTGGGCGATTCCTTCATCATGATCAGAAGAGTTAGACAAAATTTTGCGTAACATTTTTATTTTTATAAAAAATATTTACAACTATGAATTAAAATCTAAAAAAGAACAACTTTAATTGCGTGAATTGTGAAGCAAAAACACTTTTTTCAATGCATTAGAGACACAAAAACTTTGCCTAACGTGGACCGAAAAAAGGTAGAGTTTGAAAATGCCAGGTTATTATAGAGAATGCTTGAGTAACAGGTTTTTTGCTCGGGGATTTTTCTTCCAACCAGAATGTGACCACCTTTTCTAGATCCGTGCTAGCAAAGTAAGAGTTTTCAAATTCTACTGCATCTCTTTTTATTTTTAGTTTTTAAATATTTACTAGTCGAGTGTATTACTGTCCAACCTCGAAAGGCGCTCCTTGCCCCCGTTGAACGGTTCTATTTCAAAAAAGGGTGACAGCTTGATAAAGAAAATGCACCATGGTAGCATTTCTGCTTAGACTGATATTTATTTTTTTCTAGAACTGATAAGAAAGGAAATAAATTATAAAAACCAACATCAACGCAAACCAACTGGTCAAATAAACGAACCCAACGTAAACCAAAACAAAGCAAAATCTCCTCACCATTCCTTATCTCTATTATCACCAACACCCCTAATCAGTAGAGCCATGAGGCATGCGCAAAAGCGTCGGAGGTAGCCGGAAAAAATATTAGACCGTACACACTTTTGAACGTCAGGTTTAGCTCTCTAAATTAAATTTCTTCCGAATATATTGCTACAAACGTTTAAATTTTTACTTTGCTTTCCTACAGATATTTTTTTACTGTAAGTTTAAAAAAGGAGTAAAAAGTTGGCCATTCCACGGAAAGTCAGACATTTTGTCTTGCATACAGCATTTCCATATTTATTTAAAGTTTTTTTTTTTTTTTTCAAATGTAATGAACAAACTTTTCTTGTTCAAGATATCAGGCATGTTTTCCTGATTTTTAAGCAAAAAAAAAAGGGGGGGGGGGACATGTTGATTTTGCCTTTTGCGATGAAATATAGAGCTTTCACGTGCAGGACAAAATGTCTAAATTTCCCTGAAATGAAATATAGATGAAAATGCGAAAAACAAAAAGAAAACAGAGAAAAATGCGTTGGCTTATGATTCCAGGATTCAGTTCACAAAGAAAATAAAAGTTTCAAAACTCTTCCATTTAAAACACACTTACGGGGCACTAGACTTTGGGATACAAAGCTCTACATGAAAATGAAACTAAATAGAAATCGGAAATTGCGGACGACATGCTTGACACTCTTCATCTTGACAATTAGTTTAATAATAGCACGCACTCATAACATGTCACTCAAGGCAGCTGCGAACAGTGAACGAACTTAGCATTCCATTCTCCATCTCTCTCTTTTCTACACTTTCGATGGATGACCGAAAATTAAACAAGCATCAAAAAGGGAAAAAAAAGAGAAGCTTTCTCCGGGACCTCGAAAGAAGTA
The DNA here is from genome assembly GCA_038373865.1 of Uloborus plumipes. Classification (NCBI taxonomy): domain Eukaryota; kingdom Metazoa; phylum Arthropoda; class Arachnida; order Araneae; family Uloboridae; genus Uloborus; species Uloborus plumipes. The sequence goes on along the minus strand of JAXGGA010017819.1, from coordinate 15,395 downwards.
TAATAAAAATAAACCTGTTCTCTGACCAAAAAGGCGGAAGTGGAGAGAAATGTTGTTGGCTCGGGTCCAGTTGGAAAAAGTACACAAGATACGTTGTGCTAGCAAATTGAAAAAGAAGAGTCATAGTAATCACTAACAGGCCGGTAAATAGCGTTCGTTCAGAAGATTTTGAAGTGGAGGGCGAAAGGGTTGCACAGGTAGTTGAACTCGGAAAAGTGGGGAAAATATTTCACGAAACAGAGAATTTCATTAACATTTCGTGCCTGATTTCTTTCCAAAAATTGCTCTAGGAGGCTAATTTGAAAGATATAGAGCCAATTTTCCCTTTTCCAGTAACATCTAGCCTTTGAAGCTAATCTCTCGTTAAAGTAATCCTTGCAATTTTTTTTATAAACTGCCATGACAAGTAGCATTTCAAAGATATCGGTGATTATCTACAATTCTAACAATATCATGTCCAGGAAGGATAACACAAGAATTGTTTGACCCAGAAAGTTATTTCAGATTTTTAATTGTTCGAATTTTTTTCCGAAGTTATTTTATTCATATCAAAACAATAACTCATCTAGATTTTCTTACAAAATTTTATGAATAACCAGAAACTCGCTCTCATGGCGTGCCACAATCTGTTTCTCAAACGTACTTACATTTTTTAAAAATTTTGCTTCAGCATTCTACAAATTCAATTTGTAATACTGAATTTGCCTCTATTTTTGTATATTTAATTAATATGTTTGTTTATTATTTATTTTCTGCTATATCTCCCTGAAAATTTCCTTTCCTCATCCCACGCTTTTTTTAGCTCTCTTTTTGACACAAAGTTTTACACTTCGCCTTACCCCCCCCCCCCCTCTTTTGTCACATATCACGCATAGATTTCCTACAACTACACAGCTTAAAATAATAGAAATAAAAATTACCAAATAAAGAACTTTAGAAGTTATTTCTAGACAAAATCAGTTTTAAAAATGAAATGCCACCCCCCCCCCCTTGCACAAAGCATCACACTTCGCCTTCTTCCCCCCTTGTCACATTTCACGCTATTTTTCCTCAACATACTCTCCAAAAGATAAGTGATGTCACCTTTCTTGTTACCCCCTCCCCCTTGTCACTAACTGTCACAATCATACGAACGCCTTCTCCCCGTAAAAGCGTGATATTTATGGATAGCCGAACACTTCGTATTTGTTCCTTCTTCTGGAATATATAACAGTTAAAAAGGCTTAAAATTCAAGAAATAAAGTGCAAATACACGCATAAAAAGGTCACACCCATAACTAGGGATGCACCGATAAACAAATAGGCCGATTACCGATTAATCAGCTGTTGATAATCGGCCGATTAATGATAAGGATGATTGTTTTTAATACTAACAATTTTCCCATCACTGTTTTTTCTCTCTTATAGAATTCCGAGTTCAGAAATAGTAAGTAATTTATTTCTGAGAGAATTTTCTTTTCCATTTTCCTAATTTTCACAAAATAATTTCCCTATTTTATCAAATTTCTTTGAACCAATTTTCATATTAGTGCCAATTCTATTACATTAACACATTGTTAATTATATTAATTGGACATAAATATTAAAAAAAGGGGTGGGGGAGTCTAAGGTGAGCACTCCAATTTAATTTTTCAATAATTAGTATCAATTTAAGTTTTAATTTAAGACTTTTAATATTCTTTGTGAAAACTAGAGGTTATCTAAAAGCACTGTGCTAAGGAGAAGATTATCGCCACTTGAAAAATGTTGCAACATTGTCTATGTATATTCATTCAAAGAGTTGGAGAATTAATTTATTAAAAACTTTATATCAACTGTAAGGATTATTATTACTGTTAATAAAATTATTCCTCATAGTTGCTTAGGTATACTTCAAAGAATAATATTCTTAAAATATTTATCGACCAATTCGTCGGCCCAATTTTGCCGATTATGGCCGAGTAATCGGTACATCCCTACCCATAACTATGAATTGAGCAATACCAGCTGCGTATTATAATTACAGCATCATACAAAACGAACTTGTCATCACAAACAGGATAAGAAACGGTTGTATTCCCATGAAAATTTCCATCAGATAGAAGTTTCTCAGCAGTCATTCGCAATGTTTTATCTTTGTATATTCCTATCATCCATGCTTGTTTCTGGTGACAGCGTGAAGAAATAATAACATTGACAACCAGAGAGCGAAACGAAAGATTTTAGCGCAACATTACTTTTTGTCAATAAAACGCTCAAAAAAGTGATTTATCATTAATTTTTTCCACGATATCTGACACTATCTCCACACTTAGATGATAATCCCAGTATTTATCTGGCTGCTGATCGAAATTGTTTCAGCTGAACTCACAAATTCCACGTGGAATTCATTAATGGAAGTTTACGTCGTAGAAAATCACGTAACTTTAATGTTAGCAATATGAAAATTTTAAGGACTAGTAATGGTTTGAAATCTAGACAGATTTTCCTCATATTTACGCATCCCAGCATAAGGATGCGCAAACCAGTTTCTCTTGGATTAAAGTATTGTGAATTCTAAATGGCTGAAGCTCTTTAGTACCAGTAATTGTATCATACTTCGCTAAGAGGCCGACAGATGATACTTGCCGATCGGAAACATTTTTCTTGGGGGCGTAAGGGGCCTTAGACCCCCAAAAATTTCGAAATTTTTATGCTCGGTAAAAATGCTTTTTGATGAATTTGCAACTCAAAAAACCAAAAATATATCTAAAAATTCATTGTTAAATTAATTTGGGATATAAAGGGTTAAGTCATGAGCTCTGTCGGCTGTAAAAAATGTTCCATTCATATTGAAGAGAAAAGTAAAGCAGTCATTTCTTTCAGAAGTTTTTACTTATGTTAATTATTAACACTCAATTTCCATTTTAAAGTTTGAGTGACTACTCTATGAGAGGTATTTCACTATTATCATTGTAACGTTGCATCTATTTCCATTTAAGACGATATAACTGAGAAACACACAAAAATGGCAACATAAAGTGCAATTAAGAGATTTGGGTAGTCCTTTTATGAATGTAAAACTTAGTCGGCTGCTAGTTTTATTAATTCAAGTGCATACATAAAAATCTCACAGCTCATAACTTTTTACACTGATAAAGAGGTTCCAATATAACCCCAAAACTCATGTAACCACTTTATTTTGCAGCTTTTGCTTCTAAGTTTGATCCGCATCGAGTTTTCACGCAAAAGGTCTTTTGCTTTCAAAAACAAGTGTTTATAAATATTTAAGTTATTTTTATTTTACGTTACATATTTATTTTTAATGTAATATTTATATGGAGTTTATACTTTTCACTCCTGGACAAAGTTGAAATTACCTTTAATTTCTGAAAATATCGCTGCAAACTATCATCGTCTCATAGTGTATTTGCGAATTAGAAACCAGTTAGAGCATTAAATCCATTTTCCTCTTTAACAACTATAGTATTTGAAAACGCACCAAGTGTTTCGAAAAGATAAAAGCAATCTTAAATTACTTTCATAATGTGTTAAAATTTGCTACTCAAAAACGCTTCCTTGAGCAGTTATAAAAGGATGCGTTTAGTGGGTCAAAAGGGTCATTCCATGGTAACTCAGGTTACATTTGATACACTTGTGCCTGGTTTAACACTTATTCTAATGAAAAAAAAAATTTTTGGAAACGTTATTGATTTTTTTTTTAATTTTAAACTACTTTTCACTTATTTAGGAAATGCAAAATACAGGGTGTCCACTCCAATCGTGGACCAATAACTAATTTCTAAACCGTTAGAGATAAGCATATAGTTTATTTAGGAAAAAATCTCCAAATTATGAAAGGAATTTTGGGTCGATTCAATGTTTTTCAAAAAATCAAATTTTGAAAGAGTTACGAAATTTAAATTTTTATACAGCCCCCCAGTCCTATCAATCATACTTAGTAAAACATTCTTGACACTGTAACGTTTAAAACTAAAAAAAAATCACTCTTCTACCACAAAAATTGACCGAGTTATGACGTTTTGAAAAATCAAGATTTTGCATTGTTTCATGACGTTATCGAGAGATCGCTTAAGGGACCGTATGCGAAATCCTTCAAAATCTTGATTTTTCAAAACGTTATAACTCGGTCAATTTTTGTGGTAGAAGAGTGATTTTTTTTTAGTTTTAAACGTTACAGTGTCAAAAATGTTTTACTAAATATGATTGATAGGACTGGGGGGCTGTATAAAAATTTAAATTTCGTAACTCTTTCAAAATTTGATTTTTTGAAAAACATTGAATGGACCCAAAATTCCTTTCATAAGTTGGAGATTTTTTCCCAAATAAACTATATGCTTATCTCTAACGGTTTAGAAATTAGCTATTGGTCCACGATTGATGTGGACACCCTGTATGTTAATACATAAAACAATTATTAAACAATAAATTAATTTCTTTTGGTAACTCAGGTTACCTAAAACATATATCTGACATACTTAGTTCACTAAATACTTGAAATTCTGCTCTTGTTAAAATTTTTGATTGATACAAAGTATTGTACATAAATCTATAGATTCTAAGCTACTTTAAAACTTACATTTGAATGTAAAAACAACTACATAGAGTTTTTTTCATTAATTATTCACTCAGTAACTCAGGTTACAAATCGTTGGTAACTCAGGTTATACATCACAAAAATTCTTTCAATATTAGTTTTTTTTCTAGTAATTAATTTAAGCTATCTGAAAAAAAAAACACTGTTGCCAATAGAATTTAACGTATTTTTGACAAAATCAAATAAAAATTATCCAAAAAAATTTGTTTTGAAAAATGACTTGCATGACTTGTATGTCCTATGAAATGACCCAGCTTAGAAATCTGGTGAATAAAAACTTAATGAAGCAGAAAATATAATACTTTTTCGAAAAAAATAAACGGTAATCTGACCTTTTAAAAAAAAAAAAAATTCCTAACCTTTTTCTTTCCCTTCTACATTTAAAACAAAGTTTCATCCCTCTTTTATATTTCCAAATTTACTTTACTACCCTGCAAAAATGAATTGCTGTTTTTACAGTAAATACTGGCAGCCGAGGCTCCAATTTAAAACAGCAAAAGGCACAGTGGTAAGCTAAAACTATCAATTTTAAAGTTTATTACTGTAAAGTTAGAAATTTTACACTTTATTACTGTAAAATTTGCAATTTTACAGTTTTTTACTGTAAAATTAGCTGCATTATACTGTAAAAACAACATTCATTTTTTACAGTGCAGAATCCCTCTTGCGTTCGAGCTCCTAACGCACACAACATTCTCACCTTTCACACGGCAAACATCGATACAGACACTGGCAGGTGCTCTAACGAATGTGACTTCACATTTGTTATTAAATATGTAGTAAAGTCATTTTCTCAAAGTGTTTATTTATTATGCGACAGCATGTTTTTCTCCCTTTCTTACGCGTATAAAATCAATTTTTGATAACACTGAGTATGGGAAAGGTATCAAGAATAATTCCTAAAACCCTTTTTTGACATATATTACCAGATGTGATATTGTATTTTATATAGACGTAAAGGTAAAGGCTTTTATAACCCCACTCCCCCTCCTCTAGATGTTCGATTGCTCACTGCACTAGTGGTAACTAAGAACAAAATCTTATCTTTCCGCTAGTTTTTAACTGGAAGTAATGCCAGATCTATCCTATAAAGGCAATGAAAATTTATAGAGAAATAAACTGTAATTAGTACATACAACATCATCATCTCTCAGTGACATTAGGCTATGTTCAGACCTGGCATTTTGATTTTCTCCAGGGTGTGTAAAGGGGCCACAGTGTCATATTCAATGCAAATTATACCAAAAAACAATCAAAGCAACAACCATTTTTTGTAAACACATTAATTTCTATAAATCAGAGGGGGAGGGGCAATTTTCTCCTCCTGACCCCCAATATAACTGTCCCAGCTATCTTACTACTGTTTTGAGGCTCAAATGTCTGATTGTTGCTCTGAGATGAGATGGAAACCTAGTTTAACTCGTATAAAACTATAGGTAAACAGTGATGAAAAGTTCATTAAATAGTACACTCAATAAATTCAATTAAATGTCTTCACTAGAATTAGAATAAATATTTATTAGTCTAAAACTGAATAGTAAAAGCAAGTTTTAAAACATTTTTTCCTAATCTATTTTAAGTTTTTTTTCTCAAGAATTATTTTAAAATATTTTAATTATTTATAATTAATACCAATGAAGTTTTAAATTAATTTTCTGAATTTACTCTCAATTGTGGTTCGTCAAAATTACTGTTTTTAGTAAATTTTAATATCCAGCAAATGTTCTCCAGTTTTTTCCATTTTTGTCACTGTCCCGCAAAAATACCATTTTGCCGGCAAAATGTCCAACCCTAATTTTAAGCAATCCGCTATACCATAAATTTATAACCAATCGATCTAGTTTCCTTGCTTTCACTTTTTTTCTTAGAAAAGTTAATTTATAGTATTCAAATACCTATGCATTGGATGTTCAGAATAAAAACAAGGTCTTCCCCTCAACCCTTCGATCAATAAACAAAGCACAACAACAGCGGCAGATTAATTTAAAATTAATAAAACAAAAACAAATCTAGTGTCTTGCGCTCCGGTAAGTAAAACAATAACAGTACAACACTAGTTTATCAAGTTCAACCGAACAAAAACTACAGAAAAGGAGGATATGAAACGATAACACATAGCTTGTTTCTCTTGTTATACCCAGTTATATCACTCATTTTCCGAGTCAGTTCAGGTATTTTTTCCCTTTCACTGTAACTACTGTTGATAACTAGCCAAGATGTTGAAACGGTTGCACACACAAATACGGCTGAAATTCACTCTGAGTGAGGTTTTTACTAAATTTTTGCTTTCTGGCAGTGGCATATAAGCCTTGAAACTATTTTGATGAATAAATGCCTGTTTTTAATTAAAGTTCTCTTTTCATTTTGCGGTGTTTAGATGAAAAAGTGGATAATGTAAACTGCCAAATTTATTTTAAATCACAGTATATATTTCGTGTTTTTGGAAAACGGCTGAGCTTCTCTAAAACTGCGGTAAGTAAACTACAATGAATCATGTTTCACTATTCATGCCATATATTATATTAGTCTAGTTTGTTTATGCCCTGGGAGGAGGTATCTCACCCCTCAAGGTACTTGGAGGGTATATGAGAGTGACTTGAAACTAGACAACTCTCGAGAAAAATCAAATTTAAATCTTAAACAACCCCTGACTTCTCTGGTCATAAAGCGTTTTAAATCTAAACAGCTTTCGAGAGGATATGGCAAACACGGAAAAGGAAAGATAATCCTTACAAGTAAAATTCGCTACTCGCAAAAGTAGTAGAGTAGAGCAGAAAATTCTTACACTAAAATCAATCATAAGTGTTTTAAGTGAGCACAAATAGAAACTAGCAACAGATAAACATTTTAAATCATTGAGTTTTCTTTCCTCTTCGGACAATGATGATATCGATTTCCAATCCTGTAGATTTAAGCCTCAGCCGCATTTGTTAAAAAAACGTTATAATTCGAGTTCTATTTTACATAGAAGTTCCAAATACATCTTATAAGACGCAGATATTGTCTTTTTTTCTGTTAGTACTATTGTTTTAAATTTTCAAGTACGTTAAAACTTCAAAAATCGCGAAAAACATTTTAAGGGTTTTAATTAATTTCGTTGTTAATTAATGTGATCTGAAGACGTGACCTAAGATCGCTCTTGATCCCTTCACCTTCCAAACAAATTTTTATTTTCAAAACCGGTTCATCCGTTTAGGCTGTACGGTGCCACAGACAGAAGATACACAGATCGACAAATACACAGACACGTCAAACTAATAACTAACTTCCTTGTTCAGTCAGGGGCTAAAAAAAGAGCCAGTACAGAAAAAAAACCTTCTGTGTCTCCAGATAGGATGTTTTTTATTGAAGTACATACTTTACTGCATCTTCTCTAGAATTTCATAAATCCTGCTTTGTACTGCATTCGCACACTTTTGAATGTATTTTATCGTGACGTTTGTTTCTCAAAAGTTAAAAACTTTAAAACATATAAAAACACGGAAGAGTAATTTAGAAGTAAACTAAATTGATTTAAATGATGACAGTCAAAAATCAAATGAAATATTTGGAGATTTTAGCAAACGTTTTGGAATTTTAGCTCAAATTGCTCACTATAGTCTCTTTCCTAGAGTAATCGTTTTTAAACATCCACATCTAGTTTTTGGTTTTTCTCCTATACACGTGAGAATAAGGCAGAAAAATTACACAAACGTTGTCCTGGTGAGATTTCAAAAATCTGAGGAACACAGCCGTTCCATTGGGCCTACTTAAACATTAAAACTCAGCCAAATAAAAAAAGGAGAACACTGGGTGCGTTTTTAAAATGTTTCACCGAACTAATCATAATAGTTAAAACAAACCGTTTTTCGGCGAATTAAACGGTGTCAAAAACAATGCTCTGAGTTTTAAAATGAAATATACATGGTGTGTATTTTAAGTAATGAGAATAAGTCCACAAAAAATAATTTATTAGAGATATCGCTACAAATATTTAGTAGTCTTCAAAATATGCTCCTTGAGCATCTTCACGCTTCTACAGGCGACATTTCCACGCTACGTGCGCCCCCTGGGAGTCACCAACCGAAACATCCTTCAGAGCATGCGTGCAAGCCCTTTTGACATCATCTAGGGTCCCATGGTGGCCCCCTTAAAGGGCGATTTTCACTTTAGGGAAGAGGAGAAGGTCTGCTGGGGGGAGGGAGGCAAGGTCGGGGCTGTAGGGAGACTGTGGAAGATCTCTTGAAACAGCCTCGCGGTTTTGCTTTTGAACGTCTGTTAAAACTTTCAGCACGAGTTTGGCACAAATCTTCCTCATCCTAAGATCCTCACTGATGATTTTGTGCACAACTATTTTATGCATTCCCAGCTGTTCTGCGATCATATGAACACTTAAACGCAGGTCTGTGTTCAGCAAATTTCGCAAACGTTGTTCGTTTTCTGCGGTTCTTGATGCTGAAGCGTGAACTGCACGGGTTCGTCCTCTACGATTCCCTGGCCTTCTTTAAACATTTTGTGCCATCTAAATTTAAGCTTGCAATTAGCTTTCCCTGCCGTAAGCTTGTTGAATCATTTCCACGCAAAATTTGATTGCGTAACGCTGTTCAATGCTTTGTCGCATTTTGAGTTTGCACACACTTTTTTTAAGACGTCTACGCCACCAGTGATTCCACCTCAACTAAAGCCAGCAGGTGACTGCCGAGTGGAGCGTTATCAAGGTCGAAGGCCACACTACCAACTACAACCGGTCGGAAAGCCCTCTGGCTTACAACCGCGTCAGGACAAAAATATTCTCATTACTTAAAATACAGACCTTGTATTCTAATTTCAAAAGAAAACAAGCAGTTAAACAAGATTGAAAGTTTCATCATATAGAAAACTGATTCATCTCAAAAAAATAATACGTCATATAAAGCAAATTGGCAAATTAATCCGCAAAATCTTATGTTCTTTTCAGTTATAGTTGCCTCATGGCATATTTCTACTCTTATTGTTAGCTACAAATTTTCACTTTATTTATTGTTACCATATTAAGTCAATGTTATATGGAAACTACACAGTCCAGTCACATTAATGAGACCACCACGTACTTTCGCCGTCGGCGTTAAATAACCAATCACAGAAGGCACGTGGCAGCATAGTGCAGTTCAGGGTATGTAAAGGGTGTATGAGGGATTCGAAAAACATTTCAATTGTTGCAGTAATGCAGAAACGAAGCGATTTATCCGACGTCCAAAAGGGCATAATCATTGGCTGTCGGACCAAGGTTGGAAGCATTTCCGAAACGGCTCAGTTAGTGAACTATTTGCGTGCCATCGTGGTAAAAGTGTAACGTGCATGGCAAAATAGGACTAAAAAATCAGAGACGTGGAAAATATGGTGCACCACGGGCCCTAGATGGCAGAGGCGAACGACGGCTGCGGAGATGCGTACGGGCAAATAGCAACTAACCATTCAGATGAACCAAGGGGCTACCAACAGTGTCTCTTAAACTACTGTTTAGTGAACGTTGCTGCATGTGGGCTTCCAAAGCAGACGCCTGGTTAGAGCACCGATGCTGACTGCTGTTCATTGACGACGAAGGCTCGAGTTTGCACTTCAGTACCGCAGCTGGACATCCACTGAGTGGCGACAGGTAGCATTTTCTGATGAAACACGTTTTATGCTTCATCGGACAGACGGATGTTGGCTTAGAAGGCGTGAAACCTCTGAAAGCAAACAACCTGCAACCATTGCCGGAACGGTCCAAGCTGGAGGCGGGAGCATTATGGTCTGGGGAATGTTTTCCTAGGGTTCTATGAGTTTACTTATCATTGTAGAAAACACGATGGAGCAAAAAAAGTACCAATCTGCCCTTGCGGATCATGTCCACCCCTATATGAATATTGTTTCTCCTCAGGATGATGGCATCTACCAGCAGGACAATGCAAAATGCCATACAGCTGCCAGTGAACATTCGCGGTTCTAAAGGCACCAGGATGAGTTTACCGTTCTCCTTTAGTCAGCAAACTCACCTGACTTAAGCCCAATCCAGAATCTGGGGACCATCTCGATTGGGTTGTTTGCGCCATGGCTCCTGACCACCGTAATCAAGAGCAGCTGGCCACGGCATTTTAGTCGGCAAGACTCAACATCCCAGTGAACACCTTCAAGAACCTAATTAACTTTCTTCCTGATGCACATCTCAGAGCAGTCGGTTCTGGAAAAGGTGGTTATTCTTGCTTGGCAGGTGGTCACATTAATGTGACTGGACTGTATTTCTTTGGAGATATTATGCATAATTTGGTATTTTCAAGAAACTTTTACACGATTTAGACTTGAAACAAGGATAAAAGTTGCAAAAAAAAAAAAAAAACACTTAAAAATAAATAATGCACATAGTTCGACAGCTAAACTTCGGCAGTACAATTGCTGCGGCCTGCTGAGTAGCTTGGCTTCAAAATGCTGTTTGCAACTTTGGAGTTATGCAGGAATATGGAAATTGTGCAGTATAGCTGCAGCCTTAATAATGCACAGTACATTTCCTGCCTTAATAGAAAGCAGAAATTCTACGCGGGTTCTAAAAGCAAGTAGACGACTTGTCAGAAAAAAAGCCGAAAACAAAACTTCAACTTCTATTGATCTTTAGTTGTTTAGTTCGGCAATATTTTGAAGATTATATGTATAATTAGGGGAAACACGATGGGAGGTAATGGGAGGTCACTCTGACCTTCCCAAAAATGTTCTTTTACTGTAAATTTGTCTGAAGATTTGAAAAATGTAGAGACAAGACATCATTGCAATCATTTTTAATCTCTCTTTTTTTTAAATGATGCTAAATGTTATTCATACACACTAAATTCCATGAACACGTTTTAAATGGTAGTCTAGTTTATTCTGGGGAAAAAGCTGTACAATCTTACTTAGTTTGTTCAGTTTTGTATTTAGCATTGATTAGAAATTAGCAAAGCTGTTTTTAATTTGGTGCCAATTTAAAATATTGAACCTCAGGTGTTTTTTTTTTTTTTTTACTTTGACTTATTTTCTAGTTCTATTTGCCTTTAGCAAAAAATTTAAACTACTGTCAATGTTTACATAGTTTGAGGTACACCATTATTTTGCACATTTGCATGTAATAGACAGTAGGACAACAATTTCTTCAAAAACTATTCGCTCATTTTGTTTTAGGAAATTTTTAAACATAAGGCATCAAAACAGTACACTCGTTCCTAAGGCACAAACTGTGGCATAAAACTAAGTCAAGCAAAATGAATCATGAGCCTTCAGAATTTTATTTGTTCACTTAGGATCTTCTCTCGGATTTGCTCTTTCAAACAAGCAATAACCTTGGGTAATGTGAGAAAAGTAAAGAAAATGTTGCTTCCAATAATAGTACGACACAATGGGGATAAGCAAGACTGTTTCGCTTTCCCTGAAGGTTACACACTTTTTTTTAAATAAGAAACTATTCTTATTTTCTTAGAGTGTTACTCAAACTTACTTCCGGTATAAGGATTTTACGTTCTTTGTGGAAGGAAACCGTAAACAAATAAGAATATGAGCGGTTTGCGTAAATAACTAATTCTATTAAACTAAGAGTTTTACATGAAGACGCACTGGATATCGCCTTTTTTATGCCCTTATACTTTCAATTCCTAACTATTGATTTTTTTTCATCCCGTCCTATTATACTTCTCAATATTGACTTCTAAAACATAAAGTATAAAACTTAATGTGCAAACTGTCTGCAAAGGAAGCTACTCTTATTAAAATGATTTGAAGCTTCTGACATTTAAAGTCAGGGTCTTATTTCAGGTTCAAGCTCCCTCCGAAATTTTTCAAAACTAAACCAAAAATGCTTTTCATGCTCTTTTTTTTTTTTTTTTTTTGATGAAAAAATTATCATTAATAATTTACTTTTATTTTTTTTATTTAGTTTTTAACTTCATTTGAACAAAAAAATTTATAATTGTACAAATTGAGTATTTTATCTGCATTATTTATTTTGATTCTAGTTATTAAATATAATTTCTTACAAAACAATACGGCTTCTTGCTTCGCATTTTAAATGACATTAAAAAAATAATAATAATCGGAAAACCCCAATTTCCATACTTAACACATTTTATAAGTGTTGTATAATATAACTTTCAAAAGTATTTCTTTGAATGCGCGCATATGAATAAACGAATCTATCCATTTGAGCGATTACAAACCATAGAATTTTTAACAGGTATAATGCAATATACAGGTTCATAAAAAATGTCATTAAAATGATAGAAATTTTGTAATTAAGATTTTAAGTATTAACTGAGATCTATTGATGCCCAGTTCAGTCTAGATTTAAGTTAGATTAACCATGTTTAGCTTTTAAATGTTCAATGTAATTTGTCAAGTGCACGCTGGGCAAAGTGAAATTGTTAATTTCGTTTACTTATACATTAATTTATTAAATCACGTAGGTATTTCATCACTTATTAATTTACTCCCCCCCACATACTTTTACATAATAATTCACTTATTTTTTCATTCATTTACTTATTTAGTTATTCATTCTTTATTTTATTCACTTATCTTTCTCGTATGTTAATTCATTTGTCTGCTTATTTTTTCATTAATTATTCACTTCATTTATTTACGCATTCATTTGAGGAAAATTACTGTAAATCGTCAAATACAAATGTTTCATTACAAAAATTTTGTACTTTTCACTTTACTCCAGGGTTTTTTGAGGTGGAATTTTTTTACATTTTCTTGAAGGTGCAAAACAAGAACCAAAAATTGAAAATAATCATTCAACACAAGTTGTGTGACAAAATACATTTTCCTTCTTTATGTACGAGAATTTTGAGAACAAATTTCCAATTTGCTCATTTTTTAACAAGTAAGTTATCTTAACTATTCCACTTTATCCACATTACCCTACATTTCTTCTTGAACAAGAGTTAACATATCTTTTTCTGAAGATAGAAAACACTTGAAAGATTTTTTATAAAGTTTTCGACATAATTCGAGCATCTTTTAGAATTGAATTAATTTTTATCCTTTCTGCTATACCTAATATATTGAGGAAATTATGGACTCGTGAAAATTTTCACATTTGGAATTTTAACGGATTTCCATGTTTTGAGACGCGCTGAGTCAATTTTAGAAAAATATTTATCCTTTTGTGTGTCTGCATGTGTTTGGCCGATTTTTTTTGTGGCCACTTTAGCACAAAAACTACTGCATGAAATCGAACGAAATTTGGTACATATGTACCCCCATGTGAGCTAGTGCTCATTAGTTTTTCCTCGCAATTCCTCCAAGGGGTTGGAACAATCGAACGTTTCCTCCGTTACATGTGCCTCCGTGGGAGGCGGTTTGCTTCATATCTACCAGAGGCAGTGGGTACAATTCTCACCGCTGTCCCGGGCGTTATTTCTTTCATAGTAGTAAATCTTTTTTTGTGTCGCCTAGTATGTAAATAAATAAGTCCAACCTCACGAAGTAATAGCACCCAAGACTCCTTTACTGTTTGCTAACTGGAAACGCGTAAACAACAACAAAACAAGTGTGCGTGAGTTTTGGAAACAATATTTTCATCTAAAGACAGCAGGAGAACACGCACATTGTTTCCATTCTAAATAAATTAACAAATAAAACTGCTACAAACAACAAAATCAGCTTTAAATGTTCGTTTTTTCTGCCATGGTAGGACTGAGGAACCAGTTAACACATTCCCGGTGATCAACCACCTGTAAACAAGAACCACGCGCGTATTAGCTTTACGCGGAGAGAAAGTGTCAGAAGATGGCATTCATCTTTTTCCGCTCATGTTAAGCAACAATAGATTTTTATCGCTTAAAAACAAGTAATCCAATAGAGTTCTTGCTCGGCCAACCATCCTTGGATGCATCCAAATTGAGAAACGAGAAAAAAGGTAAGAAACATCTCGTGTAACATTTTTTTGCCTAGCCATTCGCATCGGTTCATCGTTACCTCGCTACCGTAATCGATGAGATAAGAAAATATAGATGAAGATAAATTTCTTTTTCAAAAAATGGCGCTATTATATGAGCTTAATGCTAATACAGTGAACTCTCACTTATACACCGCCTCATTTATGCGCCTTTTTTACTTATGCGACGATCTTCAAAGGTCTCAGCATCACATTTCATAGCAAAATAATAATAATATCATTCGTTTGTTAGTCGCTCTAAAGATAAGTATTCCACTTATTCGCCAAATTTTTCGTTAAATATAAAAAATTAATTTTCTTTAAAAAATAAGCATGTTTCTTCACTTTCATCTTAAAGTTTTCGCCTTTATTGCTCACGGAAGGCATTTTTTCCTCACCAACTAGAGTTCGGAGAGGGACAATTATTTATTATGGATAGTTTTAAAGGGAGCAGTTGGTGATTAGTTATGCTGTAATTTTTGTTTTATCTAAACCACTGTAGCTACGTTACAGTAATTGCCAAACCGTAGTAATATGTCCCTTTTCTATAGAAACGTTCTTATTCGAACTCTCGTTAGAACTTATGCTGCGTTTAAACCTTTAAATGGGCTTGTTCACTTATGCGTCTCTCTTAGTTAAGCGCCTTTTTCTGTTGGTCCCTTGGGCCGGCGCATAAGTGAGAGTTAACTGTATTTTAGTTACGATACAAATGCGTTTCCACCTCAAAATGGAAGTGGGATGGGCAATTTCAGGGCCGACGAGAAGCAATGTCAGCCTTTAGTCGTAAACTAGGAGCTTGGCCTGTGTGGGCTCCGGCTCAGAATCAGATTTTTTTTTTTTTTTTTGTTTTTTAAGTTTTATGGAGCTTGGTGGCCCAGCGATCAAATTGACAAAGGATCCGCCAAGGCTCTCCGCGACCCT
>JAXGGA010017818.1:0-23412 GCA_038373865.1 Uloborus plumipes | reverse complement strand
CTATTTATGAAACTGACACACATAAATTATAGCCTATGTCCGTCTCCTGGCTCTAAGCTACCTACCCACCAATTTTTAGCCATATCGGTACAGCCGTTCTTGAGTTATAAGTAGTGTAACTAACACGACTTTCTTTTATATATATAGATTTAGTATTATGTAGAATTATAGCGCTTAAACGCGTAACTGGTTATTTTTTTGTCTAGAATTTTGCAAACTGGCTTGTGTTAAACATAGTTACTTTAGGACGTTCTAACTTGATCATGTTTGGATGAACATAATAATTATATTTAAAAGAAATAATCACCAACTAGTATAAGAGTATCGAAAAATCTGGAGCAAGTTCAATAGTTACAGCAAAGGACATCTCCTCGAACGAATGGAACCTCTAAAATGAATTCACGCAATACGCTTAATCGATGAGTTAGTAACATTCATTAATTTCACATCGGAATGCTATCTTGTGAATTATTAAACTCTAACTCCGTGATGCCTAGGACGTATCTCTGATTTGAAATTGGATGTTATCCGATAATACCTAATGACGTAGCTCTTAGACGAGACTTGCTTAAGTACACAAATAATAGATGAGGAATGAAAACTTAATTGTAGGCCATCATATCAGTTATTTTTCTTCAAATTTAAAGAAAACACATTTTTTTTAGTTCTTAATGAATTGGCTGCTGATATTTAAGATCAAATTTGAAAATAGACGATTTTGAATGAAAAGTGCAGTCTCTCACTTTTGATGCATAAGTAAATGTAAATAGTTAAGACTGTAAATATAGTTAGTACAGATTTATCTTGACCAATTTCATCCAACTTCATTTATTGGTATTTATGAAGTGGTATTGCAGCTTTAAAGTTATTTTCATTGTGATTTTGTCTTATATCTACTGGATTTCTTCATTTATGGTGGAAAGGTATTAGTTTTAACCGGGAAGAAATAAATTGTTGCAAACTGTGCTCAGTTTATATTTCATTGAATTCTGAAAAATTGCAGTACACTGTTAAAAAATTTCCTGAAAATTTTCGGTAAAAATTACTGGCATCCATGTTGCCAGTAACTTTCACCGTAAAATCCAATTTTACTGTAAAATTTTACGGTAGAGAAAAGTAGAGTTAAAAAACGCAAGATGCGAGCAGCTAGGATTGAACCCGAGACGCGGGTACGCACTTACCGTCCCTATCCACTGTACTGAATAGACCACACATGGCGAACAGAAATTGAGTATTAGGTACTTCGCACAGTAAGTCACGTGGTTTATCAACTGGCGCCGTAATCGTTTCTTTTTTATGGTACAATTTACTGTAAATATTTTCGTTACTGTAAATGCAACATTTTTACAGCAATATTTACCATAAACGTTTCCTGAATTTTTATCAGTGTACGCAGAAAAATCTTCCGAATCATAAACACTTCGAAACATGTCAGATAGAATTCACGAATGTAAATTAAGAAATTGTTGGATACATTTTTCAAGATATGTATTTGAACATTTTTTGGCTTGAAAATTTATTCTTCTTCTCCAAGTTTTTCCTCCCTTTTTCTTTCTTTAAGGGCGAATACTATATGCCACGAGATACTACAAGATGTTAAGAACTATCATAAGTTTTGTATCTAAAAAGTGTTAGTATATATTTTTTAAGATATCATTTTATAAAACATTTTTTTGCATTATTTCATAAACTTCTTAGTGTACTGTTCATTAAAAATCATGTCTATTTTAATAGCTTTTATTAGTTTCACATGTGGGTTTGTTTGTTTGCATGTATGTAACTCAGAATAAAAGATAAAATTCACGTTATTTACAGATATAAAATTAATCTTTTTAATACTGTTATTAAAACTAAAGGCTAAACTACACTGCTCAAAACAATTAAAGGATATTGAGATTTTGGTTGATTGATACATTATCGACTACACGTAGTAAGCTATATGAGATAAAAATTACATTAGTTTAGCAGAAAAAAATGCTTTTTATTCAGCTTTTGGGTACAAAAGGGAAACAAAGGAAAAAAACGCATTTTCTGAAAATGAGAAAAATAAATTAAAAAAAAAGTTTCCTTTGAAGAAAACCACTTTTAGTAGGTTTCCCCGGACAGCTAGCAGTGTTAAACACCTCTGAGACATGGACTCAATGAAGGTATTAGTGAGAGACTGGGGTATTCTGCCCCACTCCTCCCGAAGAGCTCTTTCGAGTGATTGGAGAGTTTCTGGGGGTGATGGGCGCTCAGCCACTTCTCTTCCTAGGATGTCCCAAACATGCTCTATTGGGTTCATATCCGGAGAACGCGCTGGCCATTCCATATGTACTATTCCTTCTTCAAAACGAAAATCATTCACCAAGTTAGCACCATGCTGCCTGCAAATGTCGTCCATTAAAATGAAGTCATCTCCAATTGCTGTAGTGTAAGGGATGACGATAGATCTGAGGATCTTATCTCTGTATCGATGACCAGTCAGAGTTCCATTTCGGAAGATATGGAGGTCGTTTCGACCATCAATGGAAATGCCGGCGTATACCATCACACCTCCACCACCAAATCTGACACTTTCGCGTACAAATGCTGGATTATTTCTTGTGCCACGTTCCTTCCAGAGGAAAACCCGCCGATTGTTAGGATAAAGGGCAAAACGGGACTCATCAGAGAACGGGATATTGCGCCACTCATTTCTTCCCCAACTAACGTGCTCCGTTGCCCACTCTCTATGGGCACGACGGTGACCTGCACTTGAATGAATGAAGTGAAAAGGGGGCGCTCCCAAGGCAGCGCAAGCACTGCGACCATAGGTCTATTGTACTATCCCTATTAGAACCCTACAAGAGCCCAATAGCCGAAATGAACTTAAGCAGATGTCTAACAGGAATGCTAGACAGTTCATAGGGATCTAAACAATGGTACCCCAAATGTTCAAACCTGTAGGCAGAATAAAAATCACATTCACACAGAACATGACCAGAATTTTCATCTGCCTCAAGGCAGCCTCTACAAGCTGGGTCATCAGTGATACCCAACAGGTTTAGGTGTCTATTAAGAGTACAGTGTCCAGTGAGAAGTCCAATAGACATCTTAATCTCTTTTCTGCTCAAACTAAGTAGCTCCCTGGACCTCAGCCAGGGTTGACGTTGGTTGAGAGCTTTAGCTTGCCTCTGTGAGTCAGACTGAAGCCACCTGGCATATGAGTCATTCATAAGCAGGTTTCTTATAGTATTCCTGACTTTGTTATAGGGCAACCCAATAGCAGGTTCAGGACCTACGAAAGGCATGTTGGAGCCCAATTTGGCAAGCTGATCAGCAGCTTCGTTTCCATCAATGTTACGGTGGCCAGGGACCCAGTAGAGTGTAACCTTATTCTTGCTGGCGAGCCTTGCCAGTGCATTGTGGCATTCCCAAACTGACTTGGTAGTAAAGCAGTAGCTATTGAGGGCTTTTAAGGCGGCTTGACTATCGGAGAAGATTTTTAAAACCTTACCAGTTAAGTCGCGTTCAAGGCAATTGGTTACACATGCCAGGATAGCAAGAACTTCAGCCTGGTAAACCGTAGCAAGCTTCCCAAGCGAAAAGTAAAGCTTTGTTTTGCTGCTGCTGCAAAAAGCACCAGAGCCAGTACCGGAAGAGGTCTTAGAGCCGTCAGTGAACCAAATTTCATTGGCATTACCGACAAGCTTCGGAACATCCTTCCATTGTTCTCTGGAAGGAAACACAATGTTATAATTAGCATTGAAACTAATATGTTTTAACAACCAGTCGCTTGGCATCAAAAAGTAGGGATGCTTGACGGCCTCTATACAACCTGCACTTAGTCTGACACACACCATTGGTCGACAGGCATATATGCCAACGGTGTGGAGTCGATTTCGAACAGTTTGTGTCGAAGCACGGGTGCCAGTAGCCGAGAAAATTTGTCGTTGCAGTTGAGTGGCACTCATATTTCGGTGCCTCCGAGTCGTTAAAGCTAAATAGCGGTATTCATTGGGCGTTGGAGTCGGTCTACGTCCTTGCCTTGATCTATGGTCAGCACTTTTAGTCTCTAGAAAACGATTCCAGCCGGGATGTCATTTCAAGTTTTTTGAGGGGGGGGGGGGCAAAGAGTCCAAACACAATGCAATTTCACGAAAAACATCAAAAACCACGCCCACTTATATGTAAATACATTGATTTCTCAAAGCCAGGGGGGGGGGCATTTGACCCCCCTGCTCCCCCTAAATGACGGGCCTGGATTCCAGACCCTGGAAACTACACTTCGAGAAACTCCAATGGCTTCAGAAGCTTTTGAATTGGTCAAATGTCTTCGTTGAGACATGGCACACATCGGAAAAATGCTCTTACAGAAAGTCGATCATTCTTTTCACCCTTATCTTATAGTAAGGTGAGAGTGAAATTTCATTCGCTGCCGCTAAAAAGTCGTTTTCTTCGTCAAACTCAAAATTTGCATACTATGAAGTTTGTAAATGAGCAAAATTTACATTTGTATCTCTCTTCTTCCCTTTTATGCAAAAAAAAAAAAAAAATGTTAAAAAATGTTTAAACCCATTTTTTATGGGAAACTTACAATATCCTTTAATTGTTTTGAGCAGTGTAATATTACATGTTGATGCATTGTAAGTATTTCAGTTGTTTGCGTATGTAACTCTGACTACAAGATAAAATTCACGTTCTTTGCAAATATAAGAGTAATATATAATACTATTATTAATACTAAAGGCGAAACTATACTACATGCTGATGAAGTATAAGTGCATGTAAACTAACGGATATTCAATAGTTAGGGAAATCAGAGTATCATGAAATATTTTGATTAACCTAAAAAAGTACTTTTTAGTTTTTTTAAACTATATTTTAAAATCATTATTTTAACAATAAGCAATTTGTATACAGCTGAAACAACTAATTAATAAATTCAATTTTTCTTATTTCTGGAAATAACTCTACAATCTTTTAACTAATAGCAAAATTTACAAAGAGCACTTTGATTAGTTTTATCTAATTGGATGTGAAATCTTGAAGCAAGAATTGATTTAAGACAAAAATAATCAAGAATGACAACTTTGGAAAATACAATTACGGCGCATAGCATGAGTGTTCCCGATTTAAGTAACTTTTTATTGATTACGAGATAAAATGTAAAGCAAAATGTGAGCTGTGTAGCAAGAACGAAAATTTTAGAAGGAAAAGCTTGTTCAGAATTTTAATTATCGTGATAGCACTTCTGTATTATTTATTCACACGACTTTATTTTTAACGAGCAATTAATGTTTAGCACTTTTTTTTCTAATTTTATAAAGTTTACATTGACGTTTATTTTACAATATTTTAAAAGAATTTGAAGAATTTGCATTTGTTTTAATTTCTTATTTTTTTAATGATGCGTAAATGCATAGATTGTTGGAAGAATAATGAATTGTTTTGGGAGTTTTTTTCCTGTGTTAGAATACTTCATTGTTTTTGTTGAGCAAATATGTTCATAAGTATTCAATTGTAAATACCGATGAATGAATATTCAATTTATTGAAACAGTCTGCATTTACTATTTAGAAGACGCTGCAGTTAAATTAAAGAAAAAAAAAAAGCATGTTTATTAGCTGAGAGAAAGGTTTTAATTCACTGAAAATAAAGGTTAAACTTTTAATCGTACTCTACACTGTAGAAAAGAATGTTGCTTTTACAGTATAATACAGCTAATTTTACAGTAATAAACTGTAAAATTGTTACTTTTACAGTGCTGAGCTGTACAATTGCAAATTTTACAGTTGATTACTATCAAGTCTCGATGGGGAAATTAAAAGTCCATCGTATTAAATGCCAAGCAGAGTGAGAGTTGGAGTTTGTGCAATGACGAGAATATTTTTTAAATTTTAACAACATTTATTGATGGACATTAACATCTTGCAGCCAGCTCGGTTGAGCAAAATAAAAGTAATACATATATAATTCAACCGCGACGAGATGGCCGGTGTCAATCAAATGAGAAAACGAGTCCATTCCTTAAAATAGGTAGAATTTCTACCCATTCCAATTCTCCCATCAATTGTGAATCCCTTTCCTCAATTTTCATCTGCGTATCACCCCTTCCTAAAAATGGACAATCCTGAGAAAAGGAGGAGTCATGGGCCATCTCTGCTAAGTTGAATTATACTTTACGTCGAAGAAGAACGAAGAAAATCAACACAACTGAATTCCTGCAAACCACCTTATATAAAGCAAATTAATCAGCATATAACTAGTTGCATTTCCCGATGATAGAACGGCGGACAATCAAAAGAAAGTTCGTCATACTATGACGAAAGGCACTCACGTGTCTATAATCGGGAAATGCGTACAAGCATGAAAAATTTGCATTGCGACTTTGCAAGAAAATTTGAATAAAATTACGAAATATATGTTGGGAGTTTTTCTTTTCTGTTTTAGAATACTTCATTGTTTTTGTTGAGCAAAGATGTTCATAAGTATTCAATTGTAAATACCGATGAATGAATATTTTATTTATTGAAACAGTCTGCATTTGCATTTTAGAAGTCGTTGCAGTTAAATTAAGAAAAAAAAGCATGTTTATTAGCTGAAAGAAAGGTTTTAATTCACTGAAAATAAAGGTTAAACTTTTAATCGTACTCTACACTGTAAAAGAGAATGTTGCTTTTACAGTGTAATACAGCTAATTTTGCAGTAATAAACTGTAAAAATTTCTAATTTTACAGTAATAAAAAAAAATTGCTACTTTTGCAGTACTGAGCGGTAAAATTGCAAATTTTACAGTTGATTACAGCGCATTTTATTGTTTTAAACTGGAACCTATGCTGCCAGTATTATACTGTTGTTTTTACACTATAATACAGATACATTTTACGGCAATAAACTGTAGAAACTGGAAAATTCCTAGTTTTACAGTCAATTACTGTGCATTATCTAGTTTTAAATCGGAACTTCAGCTGCCAGTATTGTACTGTAAAAACAACAGTTCATTTTTTGCAGTGTAGTATCAATTTATTAAACGGAGTCTGTTTTTTAAAGACACATAAAAATACCTCTGAGTTTCCTGTGAAAGCGATTTCATTAAGTATTTGTACCTTTTACGCAGTCGGAAAATTCTGTGTCTATTTTTAAACTTATGTTTGTAAATAATTCAAGATTATATATGATTTTATATATTGTTTTTGCTCCGACCTTAAGTATTATGTTTAAAAATCATATCAATGTTGTTTCAAAAATTAGTTTCATACATAAAAGTATATATCGCCGTATCAGAGCAACAGTAAGGGCCCTTTTCCACATTAACGTAAAGCAAAAAAATAAAGCAGAAACGTAAAATGGATTACATAGTGTTCCTATGGAAAGTACCGGGAAAGTACCCGGATTTTCGGTTTCGGTCGCATTTTCAGCTGATGTGGAGCAGGGCCCTAAGACATCAAAGTATGAAAATAACAATAAGATAACTTACTGTTGCTTTGAGGCGACGAAGGTTTTTTTCTACAAAATTGTACATGTGGTTTTGTAATGTCCTGACGACCCCATCAAAATCCACAGTCTTGAAATTTGGTACAAAATCACTTTGGAATACGATGGTTCTCGCCTTGGAGTGTTTTCTTTAAAGATTTCGAATTTGTTTCTTCTTCCTTTCTTTTTTTTATACATACATTGACTGTATAATACAGCTAAATTTTACGGCAATAAACTGTAAAATTCCTAACTTTACAGTAAGAAACTGTAAAATCTCTAGTTTTACAGTTTATTACTGTGCATTTTACAGTTTTAAATTGGAACCTCGGTTGCCAGTATTATACTGTAAAAACAACAGTTCATATTTTGCAGTGGATACCTAGTAGGTAATTTATACAGGGTGCGGTAAAAAAACTCGGACAAAGTTTGTCACGTCCTGACACCAACACGTTTTACCGAAAACAGCTAATTCTTTTGTTAAAAGGTTCTATATGTTTTCCTGTATTAAGGAGTGCAGTGTCGATTTTGTACTCATCATTGTTGTTTCGTTTGCAGAATGGCAAAAAGATGCGTAGATGTTTTTTTACTGTTTCGAGCTGGTAAACGTCAATTCGTTTGCTCAAAATTCCTCGACGGGATATTTTTAAGGCAATTAGACGGTCCAAAGAGCTTGGTCATGACTTACGCCGTCCAGGAAGCGGAAGAAAACGGACCGTGAACACATTTTCCTACCGTAGGCTCATCAAGAAGCGAGTGCAGCGAAATTCGAGGGTCTCCATTCAAAAAATCGCTTGTGAGATCGAATCAGCGACCAATCAGTTCGGCGAATAGCTAAACAGGAACTCAAACTGAAACCGTACAAGCTCCAAAAAGTGTAACTTCTCACTGAAGAGAGCAAGCGCGTGAGACTTCAAACATGTCGCCAGCTCAAACGTCGGGCCGCAGGTGAGCGGTGGAAGCGCATCCTCTTCACAGATGAGAAGCTGTTCACTGTCGAACAGGCGCATAGCCGCCAAAACGACATAATCTGGTTCATTGAAGCTCGAACACCACCAAAATCCACAATCGATGATGGTCTGGGGAGGAATTTGCGATAGCGGTAAGACTTCTCTTGTTTTTGTGGGTTAAGGGGTCAAAATCAATAAAAACTGTATCGCCACAACATTCTTCAGGCTGTCGTACTTCTGTAGGCTCAGCAGCAGCTTGGTGATGAGGATTAGATGTTCCAGAAGGACTCAGCGTCGGCTCACCAGACAAAAACGACTCAGGACTTGTGCTGGACCCATTTTTCAGACTTCATCTCCTCTACGGACTTCATAGTCCTCTACTCGCCGGATCTGAATCCCATGGATTACAGTGTGTGATTCATTTTGGAGGCCAGGGCCTGTGCTAAGTCCCACAAAAGCTTGGAGTCGCTGAAGCAGTCGCTTCTTTGAGAATGAGACCAATTGTTGCTGGAAGAGCTGCGGCTCATCGCTGAAAATTTCAAGTTACGTTTGGATCTATGCATCACCGCTGGAGGAAGCCACTTTGAAATCGGCTGAGTATATTATTGTAGGAAGTCTGTGTTAACATTATTAATTGTTGTTTTGCTAAATTTCTTTTATTTAATAAAATTATCACAATGAAGCTTTGTCCGGGTTTTTCTGCCGCACCCTGTAAAGGAAAGAATTCTTGGTACTCCAACAGATCACTCAAATTAATGTGCACATTAATTAATTAATTCATAGAATAACTGATTTCTGCATTTAAACCGTAACGTATGTTTAAATATTTGGGAAAACATTTGAAGTTCAACTATTGTGATTTTATCTTATTTATTACATGCAATTTATTCGTCTTAAAATAAATTAACGTTTGATGAAAAAAAAAAAAAAACTGCTTTGATTTAGTAAACGTGTTAATGCTTCTTTTTAAATAAAACTAATTGACACATTCAAGTAAATTTTTATTTTGAAACTTACCGTACTGTACATTTAAAAAAATGAACTGTTGTTTTTACAGTATAATACTGGCAGCTGAAGTTCCAATTAAAATTTGTAAAATGTACAGTAATGAACAGCAAAACTAGCAATTTTACGTTTCTTTACTGTAAAGTTAGCAATTTTACAGCTTATTGCCGTAAAATTTAGCTGTATTATACTGTAAAAACAACAGTATAATACTGGCAGCAGAGGTTGCAGTTAAAACTGTAAAATGCACGGTATTAAGTTGCAAAATGAGCAATTTTACGATTTATAATTGTAAAATTGCTAATTTTACAGTTTACTGCTGGAAAAGTAGAAATTTGACAGTTTATTACTGTAAAATTAACAATTTTTACAGTTTATTACTGTAAAACTAGCTGTATTATACTGTAAAAACAACATTCATTTTTTACAGTGTATTACTAACAGTAAATGTTATTGATTATGTTTAAAAAAAACATTTTAACATTTCAGCTCAATTCTATCTCACATTTCTTCAATTCCATGCTCGGAACTGGGAACGAAGATTGAAACAGCGAGTTTAATTTGGGAGCTGGTTGTTCCAAAAAAAAAAAAAAAAAATGAATTGCATGCAAAAGCCTCGAATGAGAATGAAAGCCAGACCGAGAATGAAATAGCAGAGATTTCCACCGGGAAATTTGTGAGTTGCTGGAAATGGGTTTCCTCATGGTAAGTACGATTGATTCTGAAAAACTTTTTCATTTGGCACTTAGCACAAGGATATCTTCATGCATTTCGACGCAAGGAAAAGTTTTCCTCACTCTCTCATTTAACCCTCTATTGCTCAAATTATTATTTCCTGTGGAAAAATATTGACATGGGTCATTGCATGGAAAACGGTAATATTATCCTGCACGTGACGCTTCATGTATTTCATTGAAAATAATAAGGTAATGAATAAAATTTTGTTGCTTAGTTCATCACACACGTTTGTATGATTCTTACAAAAAAATTACCTACTGCTTTTTAATGAAATATATGAACCGTCACGTGCGAGACAAAATGTCTACTTATCGTGGAATTTCTCTATACCTATTTCTTTAGCGGTTTAAATTATTTTTTAACCGACTTCAACAAAGGAGGAGGTTATACAATTCGTCGGAGAAATTTTTTTTTTTTTTGTATGTTATAAGATTGCTCGAAGATGCCTGGACCGATTTCAAAAATTCTTTTTTTGTTAGAAAGGTCTTTCTTTCCGATTGGTCCCATCCTCTCGTGGTCCGGGTTCGATAACGGGAACCTGCAGAAATCTTTCGAAAAAGAAATTGGGATCACAGTAATCGTAATAATGACCATTTTGAACGCCAGGCTTCTCTGGATTGCATAATGAAATTCATTTCTATGGTCTTTTTGAAAATTTTAAACCAAGTATCTTTCTATGTCCTGCTTTTTTCTCCTTAACTCCAACGAACTGAAAGTCGTACCAGGTACTAATTGATTCGTAATATTTCAGGTTTTATTAGTCTTAATTTACATAAGTTTTGATAAAGGAATTCTGAAGAAAGTGAGGAAAATCTCCAAATTTTTGCTCAAATTTAAAGCGACTTGTCCTAAATGATTAAATATGAAATACATTGTTACAAAACGTGATTGATATGAAACAGTAATTATAATGACAATGAAAATTTTGAAGGAAGGCTTAACTGAAGCAACATGAAACTCATTAGCGTGCCACGTACGTAATACGTCGTAAAATTTTATGAACCGCCAGCATCTAGTGTTGTTTTGAAATATAAATTAGTTGAAAAGCCGTTAATATTTAGCCTTTGATTAAAATTAGAGCCGCTATATAGACAGGCCGACGCATCAAGCTTAAGTTTCACCACTTTGGATCCAATTCATTAACTTTGACTTTCAACTTTCATTGTTGCGGCGCTAGGGTTACCATAAAAAGTTTCGGGACGTAGCCAAGCTTCGTTAAATTCACGTGAAAAATCACCAAAACGCGATAACTCGCCAGAAAAGACAACCGCTCACCGATAAAGACAACTCTCAAACACGTTCTGGATCCAAAGTGGTCAAACTCAATCTTGATGCGCCGGCTCGTCTATATAGGGGCCTTAATTAAAATAGTATACAAACAAATACCGTAAAGTCGGGTTACTTGGACCTAGAGCCGCTATATAGATAGGCCGGCGCATCAAGATTAAGTTTCACCACTTTGGATCCAATTCCTTAACTTTTACTTTCAAATTTTCATTGTTGCGGAGTAGGGTTACCAGAAAAAAGTTTTGGCACATTGCTAAGCTTTGTCAAATCCACGTGCCGCTAATAATTGCTCACAGTGAAAAATTACCAAAACGCTATTACTAACCAGAAAAGACAACCACTCAAACACACAAACACGCGCTGGATCCAAAGTGGTGAAACTTAATCTTGATGCGCCGGCTCGTATATGTAGGGGCCTTACTTGGACCCACAAGGAGGTTACTTGAGCCCACAGTAAAATGATAAAATCTGGGTTTGGTACTACCATTAGAGACTGCAGAGTGCTTCTACCTAGAGGAGAAACGAGGAACTACGTGCAAGTCTTCAACTAATAAGTACCAAACCTCGATTTTATCATTTTACTGTAATGGGCTCAAGTAACCCCCTAGGGTCCAAGTAACCCGACTTTACGGTACCAGAGAATAACAAGGATTATTTTTTAGTGTCAATCGTTTAAAATTTTAGACGGGTTGATACTTTCTTTCATTTTTTTCCTTACATAGTTTATTTTATGAAGCGTTTGCTTAAGCAAATTAGGTGAAGTTTTGTAATGGAAACATTACCTTATTTCATATGTACATTTACACTAAAAGGAATAAAATAAAATATTTTTGGAAAAAAAATTGAACCGACTTCGGAACTTCACTCGGCAAGTGCTCTAAAAAGTAAAAAATAATTTTATTCTTTGAACACCATCGGCACTACATTTAAACATAAGTTTTGAAGTCGGTGCAAAAACTATAGGTGAAATGATGTTTAACTACATTTTGCCAACATTTTTCAGAGAAACCATTGAAAATTAAGAGCTGAATATTTGTACCATTACATAAATATGTGGTTGTCAATGTAGTGTATGCGAATGCGATTAAAGAACCTGGATTCATTGCAATTTATATATATAGTTAAATTATAGTTTCGTATGATTCTATATAGTGTTTTTGCACCGACTTCAAAACTTATGTTTAAATGTAGTGTCGATGGTGTTCAAAGAATAAAATTATTTTTTACTTTTTAGAGCACTTGCCGAGTGAAGTTCCGAAGTCGGTTCAATTTTTTTCCCAAAAATATTTTATTAAATCAAAGAACAGAAATGGCATATTTTCCATACATTTAATCCGTTGCAGTTTAAAGTGCCTTTTAATTCGTGTTCCACAACGCAATATTAAAAATATTTTATTGAATTTTTAATTTTGAAAGAAAAATTAACTATTTTTTTTTACTTTTTTTAAACACATTCGTCCAAAATATTATAAGGTAATCCTTTTGTAGATGCACGTGTCATTAATTTGTTCACTGATTGAATTATAAATTTTTACGAGCTCGGTGAAATCGTGCTTTTTTGCTGTCCCCCGACAAGCGCGATATAACGAGGGGTTACCGTATAATGATGAAATTTGATGTGACCTCAGAGTCACTGTTGCCAGCAGAGGGTTAAATTTTAGGAGTGAACCTATGCATCTTGAGAAAATCAGAATTTAATGTTGGGGGAAAAAACATAATTTGAAAGGTGATCTGAAAGTCGTTATTGTTAGTTCCTTTAAAAATAATTTAGCACGAATCAGGGCCGTAACCAGACTATTGTTTCGAGTAGGGTTTTACCAATTCAATTTCTCGTGAAATCTACATGATAGATAAAATTGGATTCCATCTTCTATATTCTATTGCTTTTTAATACAGTAGATGCTAAAGGGGTATCAACATGAAAAATGAAATAATAACACATCTTTCCAGTGGAGGAAAAAATTCTGATGTGTACAAAGCATCTTCGCCCCAGTTAAAACAGTGTGTTGTTGTGTATGATATTATGTCTGCAAAAACTACAATAAAGATAAATACTGCAGATAAATCAATTGATTTGTACTGTCATTCAATAATGATATTTTCATAATTTCATATTTCAAATGAAACTGAGAAGTAAATAAGAAAGTTAAAATAAAATAGTAATAATAGTAATATTTTTGAGCAAAAAATGGCATTAAAAAGCATTCTTTGGAATAGTTTTGGAAAATTTCGGCAGGGGTTTGAACCCTTACGACCCAGCCCTTAAATACGGCCCTGGCCGTATTCATTAATTAGAATAATAATTCATAAATAGAAATTTATTTCTATTTCCATACGTATAATTAGATCTCGGATTTTGATGACTTAAAAAAGTGCATACATGAGCCCGTTGCAAAGAATGCCCGCCAAAAACATGGACATGAAAAAAACCTGATAAAATTAGTACTAAATTATAAAATTTAAATAAATATTTTAGTCAAAATATTATTTCTTTTTAAAATATACATAGAACTTTATTAAGCGCAACTAAAATTGAAATTTTATTAAATAAAAAAATATTTTTGAAAAAAAAATTGAACCGACTTCGGAACTTCACTCAGTAAGTGCTCTAAAAAGTAAAAAATAATTTTATTCTTTTAACACCGTCGACACTACGTTTAAACATATGTTTTGAAGTCGGCGCAAAAACACTACATAGCATCATACGAAACTATAATTTAACTATGTATATAAATTGCAATGAATCCAGGTTCTTTAATCGCATTCGCGTACACTACATTGACAACCACATATTTATGTAATGGTACAAATATTCAGCTCTTAATTTTCAATGGTTTCTCTGAAAAATCTAGGCAAAATGTAGTTAAACATCATTTCATTTATAGTTTTTGCACCGACTTCAAAACATATGTTTAAACGTAGTGTCGACGGTGTTAAAAGAATAAAATTATTTTTTACTTTTTAGAGCACTTACTGAGTGAAGTTCCGAAGTCGGTTCAATTTTTTTTTCAAAAATATTTTTATTTTATTCTTTTTAGTGTAAATATACATATGAAATAACGTAATGTTTCCATTGCAAAACTTCACCTAGTTTTCTTAAGTAAATGCTTCATAAAAAAAACTATGTAAGAAAAAAAAAAGAAAGAGTATCAACGCGTCTAAAATTTTAAACGATTGACACTAAAAAATAATCCTTGTTATTCTCTTGTATTTATTTGTGTACTAGTTTAATTAAAGGCTAAATATTAACGGCTTTTCAACTAATATATATTTCAAAACAACACTAGATTCTCGCGGTTCGTAAAATTTTACGACGTATTACGTACGTGGCGCTAATGAGTTTCATGTTTGCTTCAGTTAAGCCTTCATTCAAAATTGTCATTATCATAATAATAACTGTTTCATATCAATCACGTTTTGTAACAATGTATTTCATATTTAATCATTTAGGACAAATCGCTTTAAATTTGAGCAAAAAGTTGGAGATTTTCCTCACTTTCTTCAGAATTCCTTTATCAAACCTTATGTAAATTAAGACTAATAAAACCTGAAATATAACGAATCAATTAGTACCTGGTACGACTCTCAGTTCGTTGGAGTTCAGGAGAAAAAAGCAGGACATAGAAAGATACTCGGTTTAAAATTTTCAAAAAGACCATAGAAATGAATTTCATTATGCAATCCAGAGAAGCCTGGCGTTCAAAATGGTCATTATTACGATTACTGTGATCCCAATTTCTTTTTCGAAAGGTTTCTGCAGGTTCCCGTTATCGAACTCGGACCACGAGAGGATGGGACCAATCGGAAAGAAAGACCTTTCTAACAAAAAAAGAATTTTTGAAATCGGTCCAGGCATCTTCGAGTAATCTTATAACATATAAAAAAAAAAAAAATTCTCCGACGAATTGTATAACCTCCTCCTTTGTTGAAGTCGGTTAATAAAAAGTGAGAAAGTGAGAAATATTTCCAGTAAAAATACCCCAAAAGCACTAAAATGAAACAAATAAAAAATAAAAGAAAACACATGCACGCACAGTAAGATGTTACGTGAAATATCATACACTTAAAACCTACTAGAAAATACAAATCGACTTTTCTGCTTCGAAACTAAAAACCTGAATATTAGTTCTATTTATGTTAAATTTATAAAAAAAAACACGAACTGTACAACAAAAAATACGTCGAACACCATTAGTTAAATAGAGAAAAAAATGCACAAAAATTAAAGCTGTAGAACTTACTCTATTCTAAAACTCTTTTACTAATTCGTTAGAAAACTTTATTAATATTTTCAAGAATCCGAAATTGAAATTTCAAATAAATAGAAACTCTAGAAGGATAAACCGTTTTATTTTTATCCATTCTAAAAATTAAAGACTTTTAGACTTAATGCGCATCTGAAAGTGCTCTTGATTACAGGATCATTCCAAAGCACAAGTGCTCGCATTAAGAATTCATACGCCGTTTTCTATTTTGAAAAGTAGAGGAACTTCTTTAATGGAAACTTTGTTCTCAAACGAGTTTCAAATAATAAGGGAGCTGGGAGCGTCTTCTCTTTCTGCCCCTCGTGAAATATAAGAGAGAAGATCACGTGGAGGTAGAAACATTCTCTTTTGATGACTAATTAAATCTTCACTCTAATGCGGAGTTTTTGTTTGTAGAGCTTACATACTTTTCCGATATTTAGAGGAATTGCACGAGAAGAAATGATTTGATACTTTAATCTTCTCTTTTTAATACGCATCAGTGAGTAACCGCTTCTAAGCAAGGGCTAAGGCTAGAGCATGCAATACACCGCCAACTCGGCCATTTCGATCCATGGACTTCAGTTTCGTGCTTATTATGCACTCATCAGCATGGAATACGAAAGTAGCCGAGTTGGAGGCAAAAATCCTCTTATAGAGCAGAGAGAGCCACGCTTTTAGTTTTTTAGACTATAATTTACAGATTTATGAAGAATAATTCTAATATTGATCTATTAGTTATTAATACGCTTTTATTAGTTTCACATGTGGGTATGTATGTATGTATGTAATTCAGAATAAAAGATAAAACTCACGTTCTTTTCAAATATGAAAGTAATATAGTTAACACTATTATTAATGCTAAAGGCTAAACTATATTATTATATGTTGATGTATTATAAGTGTTTCAGTTGTTTACATGTAACTCTGAATAAAAGATAAAATTAACTTTCTTTGCAAATATAAAAACGACATATTTTATACTATTGTTAATACTAAAGGCTAAACTATATTACATGTTGATGCGTTATATGTTCATGTAAACTTAGAGAGAGAGAGAGAGAGCAGATGTTCAATAGTTTTGAAAATCAGAGGGAAATCAAATAGAGTGTCATGAAATAATAGTTCAAAAGCGTATTTTTTAGTTTTTTTACACTAGGGTCATTCCAAGTGAAATCAACAAGCCTCAAAACTTGACCATCACCAATTTCAAAAAAAAATCATAGGGTTGAATACGTCTATAAAGTGATACAAAAAAATGATTTTTAAAATTTTTTTCAGCTGTTAGTTTTTTGTGGGGAACCCCCTAAAAAACTCGAAAAATGGCAAAAAGTCGAATTTTGGTACATACAAAGATTTAATTTTCTCAGCTTCTATTGCAGCTAAAGTCTTTTGTTATATGTCATTTTAAAGCTCTTTAAACAAGCTTTGATATGCCATATGACTTGACAAGTTTTCGTGATGTTAAAATTTCAAGGTCACCAAAAGCATTATTTGACCTTGAATATCTCAAAAAGTGTATTTTTTAAAAATCTGAAAAAAATATATGTATTACTTCCCAATGTAGTGTATATGTGGTAAAAATTTGAGAATGGGACAGCAATGGGATCTGGATGAAAAGGGACATTGACTTTTTACACTATTACCACTTTATTGCAATGCCATGACTCCTGGAGATATATAATACAGAAATATTGCTAACTGTGAAATGCCGTCAGTTATAACAACCGTCACTTATAACTAGCATTTCAAAGTTTGCAATCTTTCTGTATTATATATTTTTAATTAAACATTAAAAACCACGCCCACTTATCTGTAAATACATTGATTTCTCAAATCCATGGGGGGGTGGGGGGCAATTGCCCCCCCCCTGCCCCCCTAAATGACGGGCCTGAAAACTAGCTATTTTACATTTTACTACTGTAAAATTATAAACTTTGCAGTTCATTACTGTAAAATTGGCAATTTTACAGTTTATTACCATAAAATTAGCTGCATTATTCTGTGAAAACAAGTGTAATACTGGCTGGCATCAGAGGTTTTAGTTTAAAACTGTAAAACTATCAATTTTAGTTTGTTGCCGTAAACTAGCAATTTTACAGTTTATTAATGTAAAAACAGCATCGTAATACTGGTAGCAGAGGCTCCACTTTGAAACTGTAAAATGCACAGTAACATATTGTAAAACTAGCAATTTTACAATTTAATACTGTAAACAACCAATTTTACAGTTTACGACCGTAAAATTAGTAAGGCTCGACCGATGGCATATTTTGGCCGATGGGCCGATGCCGATTGTTGGCCGATTGTTCAAAGTTGGCCGATGGCCGATGGCCGATTATTTTCCTTTTCCATCGGCCGATGGCCGATGCCGATGGCCGATGGCAAAAAAAAATCAAACGATTAGAAAAATAAATGTTTATAGTAGATTTTAAGGATCACATATTTTTTTTTTCATTCTACTTTTATTTCCACGAATCCAGGATAATTGTAATCATTAAGATAAAGTCATTCAGATTTTGGCCTAAATTGCTATTTTACTATCACTCGATCTAGTGTTCACTAGATTTTCCTGCACATACTTGTTTTCCATTAATAAAAACCTAAATTTTCAAATATTACTTTAATTGAAAAATATAAGAAACATTGAAAAAAAAAAAAAAAACTACACAATTTATATATTTTCTAAATTTGAGCATTTTTTTGCACAAAAGTAAACAAAAATTTTTTTTGAAATACCATTCATGCACTAGTAGTTTATTTTATTTATTTATTTATTATTTTCAATGTATTCAATTTTGTAAAAGTGTGGTAATTTAATCTCCATTTATGGGAAAAAAGAAAAAGTGGGAACTCATGAATAAATTTAACTATGTAAGCAGAGCACTCGAAGTCTTGGCAGTAATTCTTTCGATTCGTTCGATGATTCGACAGCAAAGTCACAACAAGAACACCAAAGTCAAAATAATACCATAGAAAGCAAAGAGCTAACACGTGCGGTTTGAACTTCTTTCAGTACTTACGTTTTGTGATCTGACCACAATTTTGGCAACACTTGGCGGTGCCGTGCTGTTTTTTGATGATTAGTAAAGGTTAAAATACGAAATATAATACATTTAATACATTGGTAGTAAAATAATGAATTAAAAGTAGATTTAAAATAATGCTAGAAACTCTACTTATAAAACTTTATTAGTTGTCAATACAATGATAATAAGATTGCCAATTTGGCAAAAACACTTGAAATGGTTACTTGATAAAACGTAGAGTGCCCCATTGAAGTTTTTAGGGGCATAAATTTGTAGGCATGTTTTTTTATCTCTTTTTTTGGGGGGAGGAGGATGTTCTGTAGAATTTGAAGAGGGTGTGCTATCGCCTTTGGGGGAGATGGGAAGCGGGCAAGTTTATGTATACACATAAATTCTTGTTAGTTTCACGTTTCATGGTCAAGAAATATCAGGATATGTCACTGGGAAAAGTTTTTTTTTTGCTTTGAACACAAGGTAGTCCCAACCCCCCAAGAGCCAAGTCGGAGAACAAATCTAAATAGCACGGAGACCAGCATGAAAACTAAACCGCAAATACCCCCCCCCCCCAACACCCCAACTGTTAAAAAATAGACGGGCAAGTATAGGCCATGACCAGCGGCGTACGCAGACAAATCATTTCAGGGGGGGGGGGCTGAGCGGACACTCTGTGAGAGGAGGGGGCGGGGCACCTCATGAAATGCAGCTAAAAAATGTTTCGAATTTCTGATGTCAATGCTAATTTCAAATGGAAAAAATACAAAAGTAAAGCGTTTTGATGCAAAAAGAAAATGTTAAAATTTAAATTTGAAAATTTTTCTTTATTAAAGAAAGTATTCCTGAAGCAAGTGCATGCAATATTTTTGTTAATTTGAGCCTAATTAGCATTAATTTTACCATTTATTTTACTATATTCCTAATATTGGTTTTCAGCCACACATGTGTTGAAATTTATTTAACAGAATTAGATGAATGAACAAGAATTAATCAGTGTTTCTGAAACATATTTGGAGAAACTGTCAACAAAAGTTAATTATAGGATAACCATATACGTCACATACAGTAAAATGGAGAGATTTAAAAAAAGAAGGAGGAATTAACTTTTTCCCTCCTTTCTTTTAATTTTGCCCCATTTAATTTTTTTCAAAAGAAATTCTCGTGTTCTGATTTCAGCAAGAAAGAAAAAATAAATAAATGAAAATGAATAAAAATGATTTCAGCTTAAATTTTAAAAATTTGTTTGGAAAATTTCGGAGGGGGCTGCAGACCTATCAGCCCACCCCCTAAGTACGCCACTGGCCATGACCCTCCCGGATGGGCACTCCTGCTTAAACGAATATGACTTAAAGAGAACATCGTAACAACTTCAATATTCAATTCAAGACTTGATAATTTAGAATTGAGTAACACAATATTCGATTTCAGAAAAGAAAAATAAAAACAATGATCTTATCACATAAAAGAGAAACCAGAGGTGGGCCCTCCTCGAAATTTTACAGCATAGATCCCTTCTTCTCTTAAAATAAATGTGTTTGCCAAATTCATCTGGCTAATATCTTTTTTAAATTAAAAAGAAAAAAAAGGCTTTCATTTACATGCACACAAAGAAAAAAGAAAGAAAAAAGAAAATAAAAAGGAAAACCGTGCAAAAATTAATTTTGCTATTCAGAGGTTTTACTGTAATTCTAAAAACTATCATCAAAGAGATCGCTCGGAAAGTGTCTGCTGTGTTGTGAAAATTTCTGTATCTGCCCGATTTGGAAAATTCCAAAATCCAGAACTGTGTTAGTCCCGTTGCCACTCAATTTCAAATCACATGGGGCACATACTTTTAATTGTGAAGTAAAAAATAGAGAAGATAAAATTCCCTCTTAAGAAAACTTTTTTTTGTTTAAACATCGGCCAGGCATCGGCATTTACATGCTTTCGAGGCCGATGGGCCGATGTTTTTCCCAAGTTAGCATCGGCGGCCGATGCCGATGGCCGATGGAAAAATTTTCAACCATCGGCGCCGATGCATCGGCCTGGCCGATGCATCGGTCGAGCCTTAAAAATTAGAAAGCTTTCCAGTTTATCACTGTAAAATTACTCTGTATTTTACTGTTAAAACAACATTCATTTTTTACAGTGCAGGAATTTCTTTTGCTCAATGGACATTTTTTCCCATGTTTATCATGCATTAATTGTTAACTGATTAAAATAAAAAGTAAATGAAACCAATAAATGTATATCTTAATGAGAAGAGTTTAGTTGTGTGCAAGATCTCATTTGATGACTGAAGAAATATTTTCTCTAACCATGTTTTTCCTCTAC
Organism: Uloborus plumipes; assembly: GCA_038373865.1. Classification (NCBI taxonomy): domain Eukaryota; kingdom Metazoa; phylum Arthropoda; class Arachnida; order Araneae; family Uloboridae; genus Uloborus; species Uloborus plumipes. The sequence continues at coordinate 2,412 of JAXGGA010017818.1, read as the reverse complement.
TCAAATAGAATTATTCTTAGAAGTTAAAAAAAATTTTACTTTTCAATTTTATAAGTGAGCATGGTTTGATATTTGGATTAAAAGTATCCTGCAAGGAATGTTTGATGGAAGGTAGCGTAATGACGCCACTTGGTCAAATATATCTAAATAGAATAAAACAAAAAACGTCGCGATTTGTACTCTGATATGGCTTACTATCGTATGTATGTACTATATATCATTAATTGTACATTTGCAGTAAGAATATAGTCATTGTTGGAAGGAAGGTGTTTTTGCAAATTAGTTTGTGTTACGCTATAAAAGCATGCAATATCTAACTTCAAAGTTCCAACTAAGGAAGCATTATAACACCATGGAACACTTGGCGGTCTTTCAAAGCTTTTCGACAAACTATTAAAAAAAAATTTTTAATAATTTGTCGCAACAACAATGCTACTGAAATAAAGAAGCAAAATTTAATATTTAAACAAAACAAGACGAACAGTTCCATTAAAAGGAAAAATAGGCCTCAAAGTACTAAAATTAAGCCATTAAAAAGTGAAAAATACATCAACTAATTAGAACCCATTAAATATTTCATTAAAATTAAAATGAAAAAAAAAAAAAAACGTTTGAAGCTAAAATCGGAATAGCAATTTCTGCAATGTAAAATATTTTCCCTTTAATTTGGCTTAGTCCACATTATAATGGTTATTCCCCAGACGTACCATAACCTGGTGGGTATACTTAAAAACTTACGTATTTTTCATAAAACATTTTTTCATCAAGAAACGCATTTCAATGCAAGATTTATGGCTTAACAATGAAATGTGATTCGAAGAAAGGTTTTTGAATTACCTTAATTTACATTTATGTACTGGACATGCTTTCGATCGTATTTCTGGAGCTACCAATGCACATGTCTCAACTTTTTATCAGAATAAGTAGATTAATGCCCAAAATTTGCATACTACAATTGGTATATTCCACACATTTTGCCAGGGAAGAGGGTACTGATTAATAAAAGAAAGTTTGCCTGTCAAATGAGACTCCAACATTCGAATGTTATTCTTTTGAAAGGATCACACTAAAAATGACTTATTCTTCCTTTTTTGAAAAGGTAAGTTGTAGTTAAAGGCTAGTACTTATTTACTTACAGAATAAGCAGTATCACTTGCTCTTCTTTATGTGATGTCATTATTTCTCATTTTAAATTGAGCGTATTGGGAGTACCGGAAAGAAAACCACAAATAATGTGATAGATTTTAGTAATCTGTCCAGCCTTTTGCATACCAGACTTTAAGAGCGCTTTTCCACTTACCGACACGCAGGGTCGGACTGGGAATGAAATTCGGCGCGGGCATCCAGAGAAAACCGGCGCCTCTCCAATTATATTTATTAAAATTTCATTCATTATTAATTAATTAATTAATTAATTAATTAATTAATTAATTAATTAATTAATTAATTAATTAATTAATTGATTAATTTCAAGAAGCATAATTAATAGTTAAAATATGTCAATTTATACACTAAACAGAATAATTAATTGCATGGACTAATCATCTAATTATTAAAAATAAATAATCTAAAATGAATTTAAATATTAAACTAATCTTTTTTAATAGATTTTTTTAATAAATAGCATGGTTAAAAAAATATTTCTTTAAATGGAAATAATTTTTGCTTTCCTCGAATAATAAAATTGATCAGGGACTTGTAAAGCATTGTTTCTACATTTTATCAAACGACATTAATACAAATTGCTAACTTACTAGTATCATGTATAAAACCAACGAATTGTTTTACTGTGAGCGTTGAAAGATTGATAAATCAACTCGTCCACTAGTTTTCTCGCAATTTTACTTGTCGACGTGTGATCAAGTCAACATATTTTTTCCGAAAATGAATTTCGAAAGCGAAACTTAATTTTTATAACGTTTATTAAAAATAATTGAATATAAGAAAGTATTAAGATCGTTATTAGCAAGTATTCAGCACCTATTCAAGATGTTTACTTTTCGTAGTTCTTCATTGTCTTTTTTTTTTTTTAAATCATTGATCGCTAATCTTTTACAAAGGAGAGCCTATGTATCCCCTTATCCCTCCTTCTAAGTTAATAGTAAACTCTGATTCAATATTGAAAAGAGTTAAGTAAAACTGCTTAAAATTTTGGAACTTACACTCCGAGTCATCTTCAATAACGCATTTACCATGTCACAGATGTCGCAAGAGCTTGGAGCCCCAATGATCGTAGAGGCTCCAAAGAGGAGTAAAAAATGCATAAGATAAATGTTTTAAATAGTCCTGAGAAAGACAAAGAGGCCCTCAAAAACGCATTGCGACGAGCCCGCAAGCCTGTAAATCCGCTACTACTCATCTTGTAGATCACTGGAAATCGTGGAACATTATTCGACAAAAAATCAAGCTTTG
>JAXGGA010017817.1:0-23417 GCA_038373865.1 Uloborus plumipes | reverse complement strand
CAAAGTAAAGTTTAAATATCCTTTAATGTATCCTTTCATCATTATTAATTTACTTGATTATTTTTTTTCAAACTTAAATCACATACATATTGACAATAACATTTTCAAAAGCAAGCTAAAATCATTTCTAGTCTTACAAGGGCAAATAAGTGGAACAGCAATTTCTAAAACAATGCACAAAAAAAAAAAAAAAAGAAACACAGATTGCACAGCACATAACAGAAAAATGAATGAATTAGCTGGTGAAAACAGTTTATATGTACAAAGCAGCAGGGGTGCCCATTCCCGCCCCCCCCCCCAAAAATTTTTCACAACCCTTTTGTGCTTTTTATTTTTGCCCCTTTTTTATTAACTTTTTATTATTTTTTTAATAGTACTTATTTATTTCTTTAAATATTATTTATTTATTTTTTAGTCAATATTATTTATTTGTTTTTTAAATTATAGCTATTATTTTTTTATATATTATTAATTTTTTAAAAGTATTAACTATGCGCAGAATAGAATCGTGTTTTTTCTCTTCCAGACATTCTAAGCACACACACAAAAAAAAATAAATAAAAATAACAATAAAAAATAAATTAATGAATAATAAAAAAAACAGTAAATAATTTAAATTAAAAAAAAAATCAAATAAATAAATAAATAATTCAAATAAATAAATAAATTAGTTAAAAAAAATCCCCCTTCCCAAAAAAAGTTTTTTTTTTTTTTGATGCCACAACTTGCGCCATAATCCCCCCCTGTGGGCCCCTATATGCAATGGAGAAATTTATAATTATCAAGCTCTTCACCTAAATAATCAAGCTCTTCACCTAAGTGACAGCAGATCAAATTAGGTTTTAAAAGGATTGCTTCATAAGCAAAAATTAAACGCTTCGAATGCAAAATATATTATAAACGTAGGATGAAGCATAGTGTTCTATGCTTCTCTAAACAGCTTTCATAGCAAAAGCAGCTTTAAATTTCCCATTATTCAGAAAATATTTTTCTTAAAAAGTAAAATTGCCACCCAAGTAGTACCTTCCCTTATTTGTAAACCCTAGCGGGGGCTTAAAATTATCATAAGCAGAAGAATAGTCATCCAGACTCGCATCTTTGATTTGATTTTGTAGTAAAAATAATTTCCACCATCTTGAGTTTTACTTTTTCTGTATCATTTTCTACTGAAACTTGACCATCATTTAAAAAAATCTTGATCTGCTCTACTCGTGTATTTTGTAGTGAATACGAATTTTATGCAAACGTACCGCCAGATGGAGCTACCGATCAGGAAGCTATGAGCTACTGCAGTGTTTCTTAATTCTTCAGTTTAAAAAAAAAGAAAAGAAAATCGTGGACCGGTGCTGTTTTTTCCCTTTTGTTTTCCGTTTTCTTCTTTCTTTCCTTCTTTTTGAAAAAAAAAGTGTTCCGATTGCGGCCGTTAAGAACATATGATTTTTTTAACGAACCATACAGGTTTTTTTTCACTTTTTTCTCTTTCTTCTTTTTTTACCGAAAAAAAAGAAAGAACTTTCGATTCAATTACCTGTAAATACTAGCGAAAAAGTTTGTTCAAGTCTAAGATTTTTTTCCCTTTTTTTACAAAATAATAATAAATGAATCTATAAATATTAAACTAATATGAATAATAAAACTTATGATTATGTTAAAGAAGCTAGCAAAACATTTAACTTAACTGTTAAGAATACGATAGGTTATTGTATTAAAAGTTGTACACCAGTCATAAAATTTACTGAAAAATATAGCAAATTGCAAAATCTCAAAATCCACATCAAAAATGTCGTATAGGAGGATATTATTCTAATTTTATTATTATTATTATTCTTATTATTATTGTTGTTGCAGTGTTTTCTAATCTTTTCGTTTTCTCTCTCTCTCTCTGTTTTCTCTTTCTCTTTTTGAGTAAGGATTTTTTTTTTTTTTTTTTTTACAGTGGATGAGCAAAAATCTTTAAGGACCGGTCAAATTTTTCAGCAGATTGGTGCCGATCCGCCGGACTACCAGCTGAAGATCGTTGAGTACTAGATGGGGCTTAAAAGAAAAAAAAAAAAAAGAAACTCAAATCCCAAATGCAGTGGCGTAGACGTGGAGGCGGTGTAAATGATGAATACGCACACATGCTTACACGGAGCACTAGATGGCATCACTTCATTTTTCTTGGTAAAAAAAAAAGCTAATTAAATTCGAAATGCAGTTCATAGTTCAGCTAACATTGTCGAAAGTTAGAAACTGAAACTGACTGACTGATTGAGTCAAAAGAAAATGAAGTCGAGCACAATATGATACAAACGATATTCCTTTTTGATAAAAACTATAGTTGATATGTAACTTTATTTTAACTATAATATTCGTTTTTTGTCTTTGGCAACGATTAAAGGGTAAACGAAAAAAAATCCCTTTTAAATAAATTTTTTAAGCTTTGCTTTAATGTATTTTTTCGGTAAACTATCGACAAATAGAAAGAAATAATTTTAATTTTAACTGCACCTGATTAAAATCAGGAGCTTCTGAATAACACTGTAGAGCAAATGTGTCCAACCTTTTTAGGTAGAGTGCCACTATCTGGAGAGAAAAAGCTCAGCGTGCCACATTGTATTTTTCCTATAACTGAAAAAATTTAAAAAGTAAAAAATAGATTTTATGTTGGCTGACTATGTATTTCTTACTCAAATCAAACATTTTTTCTCGTAAATCTAAGTAATTGAAATTGAAATGATAATAAAGATAAAACAAGTCCGAACTTAAGAGTTATCGTTAATAAACACTCTTATAGGTTCTTGTCAACTGGGTTATGCTTAAAATAGAAACAAATAACATCAAACATTCTATTCTAAAACTCAAACAGTCTGCACTTAATGTGGTTTATGAGTCTGTATCTTTTTTACCAAGTCTTTAATTTTAGGATTAGCTCTTGAGAGTCCTAAGTATAAGTGTTTTAAGTGCTATCAATTAATATTCAACGGTATGTAGATTTTTATGCATTCAGAATAAAAAATATTTGTTTAGAAACGTATATTGAACCAAATCTACAACAGCATGAGACTGCTAAAGTGTGTAAATGTGAAAAAAAATTTGATGGTACAAATTTCCAAATTCAATATAACTTGTATAACTTTCTAATGAAGAAAACTCTTATATTTGATTACCAATGAAAAAAGTTAGTAATTCCGATTTGGATTTCAGGAGGGAAACAAGTAGTGTCTTGCAGAAAAATAGACAAAGAATTTGAAAAGATCAGATTTTTTTTTTTTTTTTTTGTCATCCTGAAAATCATCAAACCTAACACTGAATGAATACTTAAAATAGGTGTAAAATTTTCTCCATAATTATATCATTGGAAAATCATTAAATTTGGGTTGCTTCTTTCAGTATCAATTAATTTATAATTTATTCCTTTTTCTCCAAGGTAAAGAGTAAGAAACTAAAGTTTCATCCTAAAAGAATGTAAATGGCCTACACTGGTTTAGGAAACTTTTTTCTGTACAATCTTAAATTTAAATTACTTAAACGCCGGATATAAAATAGCTAAATTCAATTGCTATTCTTTATTCCTAAGTAGCAAGTCCTCATTGCTTTCCTTCCAGATATTTTAAAAAACACACTCTCTGAAATTCTAAAATCTTATGACTCTTCCCTTGGATAGCTATCACACATTTCAATGAATGAGTAACTTGCCATATTCTCCTCTTTCTTCTGGGGAAAGTTCACAAAACATTCCGAGCTCTAATTCGTAGTTTGTTAATACAGTGAACTCTACAGGGTCACCAACAGAGAAAAAGTCTTCCTTGGCAAGGAGTTTGTGATAGATAATTTGGTGACACTTATGAAGTTTTTTCCCCAAATTACTTTCAAGCAATGTAACAAAAATAATTTAAGGGTCTTCATTTCTGCAACCATACCGAATTTCATCCAATCTGGCTTCCTTTTTAGTTGCTGAGTTATTTTTTTTCTTTTTTTTTCTTTCTTTCTTTTTTTTTTTTTTAATTTCATTACCCATAGCTGAAACTATTGCAGATCAAGAATCATTCTGCAGCATTAGGGTGATTCAAAAAAAATTTTTTTTGAATTTCTCTGGTCTTACCCCGCAGTTTTTTTACACTATTCATGAATGTGATGTATGTAAAATTTTAGCTCAATTGAATAATATTTAGAGGTCGCTCAACGCGATCGAATTCTGTTGAAAATTAGCAATTTCGAGAGTTGGAGTATGTAGCTTCATTACCCGAAATAATATTATTCTTCATATAAAATGGAATAACTAAAAACGTTAGTTTACTCTACCAAGTAATTAGTCAATAAAATAGTAGCTCAAAGTGAGTTGTAACGATTACCCCCCTCCCCCCCCCCCCCCGCTCCAAAGCTGCATTATCTCTTACCTGAGTTTGGGTAGAAAATGCAGCTGCAAGCTCGGGCTGTGGTTTCTGTTTTCTTTTCGGTTGTTTGAGGTGTATGAGTTTATTTGGTTAAAACACCTTAGCATCCACTCTAGACAGGGCCCAGTATAAGTGACAGAAAGCCACTTTGATAGTAGGCTGCTACAGTACAAAGTATGGGTCAAAATGGGGAGGATTTGACAACGTCCATAAAACGGTAAATGCAAACTATTCGCTCTGAATTGGCCGTTAACTTACAAAAGTCGTTTAAATCTAGGACTTCCTTTGATAGTTCACTGTAACGAAACACTTATGCAAAATATATTGGGAAAATGAAGGATGATCGGCGAGTTTCATACCAGTATTAGTATTAGGACCACAAGCATTGACGATTTACTTCTGGGTTCTAGTAAGTTAGTCATGTATTGGAATTGCTACGGAAAATGCTGCTATACGATAACCAGTTAGATAAATGGGAACTTACTGAGCTCGTACGTGGTATGTGTTTCAATACGACATACATCTACTAAAGTTGGTACTAAAGTTGGAGCATGTTTGAACTTGGGAAAAAAAAACTAGGGAAGCAACTTTTATATTGTGCTTTCCGCCATTATATTTTAGACATTGTGTTTTCTGTGGTATTACAACCGAAATCTATTCTACTCTTGGTCTCTCGGTATTTTAACCGATAAACCAAGAAATAGGTAGAATTGGGGTATTTGATTGCGTGCAACGTCAGATGCGATGTTCACGCAATTGCGTGTAACCATCCACTGCCATTGGATCTACAATACTGCTTTTTAAGCGGTTTTAGCAATCATAGTCCAGAATAAAACATTCTAGTTTTAAACCTGAAGTGAGGAACGATGAGGTTGAGGAGTTGGTAGCACATTCAGAGCAACGTGCAACTAGTAATGGAAGTTGCGCAAAGTTAACTTCTGATGACCCATGTAAAAGAAGTGTCCAAGGAAGATACTAGAGCTTAGTGCGATTTTCTTGAGCAGAGCACCTTCTCTTGGTGTATGTTTTCGTGTCCCAGGAGTGGTTCCTCGTGTTATATCTGTGTTAAAGATTCTTTATGGCTTCAAGTTATGGATATTTCCCAACCAGTTCAAACTTGCAGCTGGACAAACAAAAGGTATTCGTAACATATGAAGGTGATTTTTTTCACATTCTTATCGTTAATGGGAAAGAATATCTAAGAGCTGGGTTCCCAGCAACCCTTTTTGTGCAAGCACTAAGAAATGATTTGGAATATTTTTAGCGTCCTTATTCATGTAAAGAAGAAACTCAAAATATATCAGCTGTTTGATCCTGAGCATTCGAATCTTTAAGATAGCTACCAACAAGGCTTTATACTACCAAAGAAACTGAGGATTGTAAACGACAATACGGAGCGTGGCATGGCCCTTATTGAAGCATTTGTTAAGATTATCACTAACGACGAAAAACAAAGACAGTGTCTTCTTCAAGTAGTACAGGAACACAGAAAAGGTTTCAAAGTTGCAAAAAAGTAACCTTAAAAAGTATTGCAAGAATTAATGAGCGAATTACTATATATGTAATGTATTTAAATTTGTTTTTTATATTTTTTCCGTATTTGATTAGTTTTCATACTTTTCTGCATTTCATTGGTTTTTCAGATATATAGTTCATTTTGTGATTGCACGCTTTTTTTCTTCGGAGATATAAAAAAGCAATAAAGTAACTTTATTATTATTATTATTTACGTTCGCATTTGTGCCACTATCACAAAATTTGAAGTACTCCTAAATGTAAATATAGTTTACTAAAATTTTGGGCGAATAATTCAGTGTATTTAAAGGGTCTAAATAAGACGGTAAGACGAATAAAAATACAAAGGCTACTTTTTTCTATAGATATCATTTACGATCACGTTTTTGTCAATATCACGATATTTTAAGACGTTTGAGCGACCTCTAAATATTAATATATTTTGCCAAAATTTTGCACAAATAATCAGTGTATATAGTGGCACAAAATAAGAGGGTAAGACGCACAAAAATACAAAGGCTACTTTTTTCTATAGATATCATTTACGATCACGTTTTTGTCAATATCACGAAATTTCAGGGCGTTTGAGCGACCTCTAAATATAAATATATTTTGCCAATATTTTGCACAAATAATCAGTGTATATAGTGGCACAAAATAAGAGGGTAAGACGCACAAAAATACAAAGTTTATTTTTTTCCATACATTTCTGAATCACCCTATGCAGCATTGAAAGTTTCATTTGTGTTAAGCACAAATATGCTTTACAAAGAATCAGTGCCGTATTGACGTATGGTCTTAATGGGCTATAAGCACAGGGCGGCACTTTTTCCATGCAAAGTGAAGACCTTTTTTTTAAGCAGCAGGGAGGATCGGCAGCGAGAATTACATCAATTAATTGAATTAAATACTGTTCTTTATTTAATAACACTGGAATGCTGGTGGAATTGTTAACAACCAACCAATTTCATGTTTAACTAGCTGTATGGCCGGGCTTTGCACTGTTTACCTTGAAAATACATTTTATATAAAGTAAATATATATGTTTTTTTTTTTTTTTGCAACTCTGGAATTCAACAGCTCAAGGAGGGGGGCAGTTTCAAAAGCCCAGGGCGGCTTCACGACCAAATACACCTCTACAAAAAATTGTAGTGTCGCAGCTTTCGTTGGATGTTCAAAGCTAACGCCAGTGCTTTGCAATATTGTAGTTCAGACAATTTGTAAGCCAGCCTTCTGACACTTAATCGTCATAATATCATTGTATTTATTAGTGTAAGGGTTTTAGTTTTTATCAATATTTTTGAGATCGACATTTTTTCCTCAATTTTAGAATTTATTTCAAAAACTCTTCGCGTGCCACTGTTACTGCTTTGCCGTGCCACATTGTGGCACGCGTGCCGCGGGTTGGCCACCACTGCTGTAGAGTGTAGAGAAAATTACAACGTTAAGAAGGCACAAATACGCAGGGATACTGCAGTAGAGTGTTACAGTGAACTCTCACTTATACGCCGCCTCATTTATGCGCCTTTTTCACTTATACGACGATTTTAAATGGTCCCAGCACATTTCATAGCAAAATAATGATAGTATCATTCGTTTATGCGTCGCTCTAAAGATAAATATTTCACTTATGCGATGCTTTTTCCCTAAAATGTTAAAAATTTAATTTATTTTCTTTAAAAAATAAGCATGTTTCTTCACTTTCCTCTTTAATCTTTCGCCCTTATTGTTCACGGAAGACATTTTATCCGCATAAACTAGAGTTCGGAGAGGGACAATTACTTATTATGGATCATTTTAAATTGAACAGTTTGTAATAAGGTATGCTACAGTTTTTGTTTTCTCTTTATCATTGTAGTTACGCTACAGTAATTGCTAAACCGTGGTAATATGTCTCTTTTCTATAGAAATATTCTTATTCATTCTCTCATTAGAAACTATGTTGTGTTTTAGTCCTTTAAATAGGCTTGTTCACTTATACGTCTCTCTCACTTATGCGCATTTTTCCGTTGGTCCCTTGGGCCGGCGCATAAGTGAGAGTTCACTGTATTCATAACTTGACCAGTTTAATTTATTTTTTTACTTGTTTAAGTAAAAAATTTTGCTGTGGAGGAATTTTTTGGGCTGCAATTCACTTGTAGTTTGTTTCTCCTATTTTGTCTACTTAATATTGAGAAATAGCATAGATTTAAACTTTCTTTTTAAACAATAATAATAGTAATAGTAATAATAATAAATAATAACAGTTGAATTTACTGAAATATAATGCCTCAGGGCTGCATGCGAGAAAAAGGTGTTTAGAATTTAAACCTTTTCAAAAATTTTCAAAACAATTTTTTTTAATGCTTCTCATTGCACGTTTTTAATGAAAAACATTACTGTTATGAGTATTATTTTCCAATTTCATATAAAAAATAAAATTAGTTTTGTTTTTAAAATTTTACAAATTCAGTGCTGTATCATTAACATTGTTTTTCATTGTAGTTATTATGAGAATCATTTCTAAACAAGCAATGCGGCGTTTTCCTTTATATATACAGTGAAGCAATGTTTATATTGTTACAAATCTTGTAAATAGTTGTTGTTTTTCCTGCCTTGCATCATTTTCATTAGTTTTGGTTTTATCTGATGTCATGTTGCAAAAGTATCTGAAGATATCACCTTTATCACTAGTATACCGGCCCTGTAACACTTTGTAGTTTTTACACTTGCCCTAACTTTAATAAGCGTGAAGACATTTTCGCGTGGTTTTTTTCTTATCGCTAGAATTTGTGAATGGATTACGTAATGTTAGGAATGAAACAAAATATTCCAGGTTTTTCTCGAATATTGTGGACATTTCTTTCCGTGTATAAAAGCTGGCCTTGAACACAAGTCAGTTAGTTCTTTTCAGATGTTGATTTCTGAGAGTGCTCGTTTTTATTCGCTTGGCGAATGGTTGTTTTGCTTTTGTAATTGCTTAATTACTGTTCACGTTAGATACGTGGTGCTGAGTTACTGTTGAGAGTACAGTGTACTGTTTGTTGCCTAATTGCTGATGTTTAGCAATTGTTTTCTGCTCTTATTGTAAATAGTGTAAATACTTGTAAATAAATTTATAGTTACTTCCTCAAGATTGGAATGCTCATTTGAAGAAAGTTGAAGGTGCAACGGACTCGTTACAATTTTGGCGCCCAACGTGGGGCATCTTCAAGGACTTTCTTGGAATTACCTGTGAACTTGGACTTTTCTTCCTAAGGACTTTTTGACTTCGGAATTTTATGGTAATTACTCGAGCAATGGATGAACAACTGAAACAACTCCTGGATGCGATCAACGCTGTTAAAAATGACATGGCCGCTAATCAAGAACAATTAAAAAATGATCTGGCTACTAATCAAGAACAATTAAAAAATGATCTGGCTACTAATCAAGAGCAAATAAAGAATGATATGGCGACTCTGGCTACTAATCAAGAACAACTAAAGAGTGATTTAACATCGAGCAGAACTTCAAGCCAAGAAGAAATTAAGAGTGATCTAACGTCAATGAAAAGTTTGGTGGAAACTAAATTTATCAACATGGAAAATAAAGTGGAGGCTCTAGAAGATCGAATCACCACAGTAGAAAACCACGTGGAAAAGAAAATTAAAGAACTTGAATCGAAGTTATCAGCATCCTTCAACAACTCAAGTGACTGTGTAGCTGCAGCTGGAACTTCTCGTCCATCCATCAAACTGGCCACGTTTGACGGGAAGACCTCGTGGAATATTTACAAGAAGCAGTTCCTCATCGTTTCAGAAGCAAACTCCTGGGACTCTTCCACGAAAGCCTGTCACCTTGCAGCCTCGCTGAGAGGGGATGCAGCTGAAATACTACAGACCTTCCCAGAGGACAAGCTCTGTGATTTCGAAGCCTTATCATCGGCCTTGGAGCTTCGCTTTGGCGAAGTATGCCAAAAAGAATTTAGCCAACTCCAGCTGAAATCCCGACTTCAGAGGGATGGAGAGACTTTGCAAGTGTTTGCAGCAGACGTTGAGAGGCTTTCTCATCTCGCCTTCTCGAACTGTCCTTTGGATGTTCGCGATAGCCTGGCCCTGAACTACTTCATAGACGGAGTGCGAAGTCCAGAAGTCCAGACGGCTCTCCGGATGGCGGACATCAAAGATCTTAAATCCGGTCTGGTCTACGCAATGAAGTTCGAGGTTGCACAGCAAACATCCCGCAAGGATCGCCATTCAAACAGAGGCGTGGAAGTGAGAGCCCCGGATTCGAACTCAACTCGTCTCTCGGAAATTGAGCGACAAATCAAAGAGATCTCGGGGATCCTGAAGAAGACTAGCAAAGACCAAAGTGGACAACCACTGAAGTGCTGGAAATGTGGCGGTGAGGGCCACGTACGAAGGAATTGCGAAGCTCGCCAAGAAAAAAAGACGTCTCCCAAAGTTTTCCAGATTTCCCCAAGAAGTGGCGGCTGCAACGGACTCTTCATTTACGCTTATGTGAATGGGTTTCCCTGCGAAATGATTGTGGACACAGGAGCCAACGTTACCATTATTAAGGCTGATGTGGCTCGTCAATTTGGACTCAAGATCTTATGGAAGCCGCCCTGCGTTACTCTCCAAACTGTGACAGGTGACAAAATTGAGATTGAAGGAAAAGTGAACTTAGAAATAATGTTCGGAAGCGCCACTTACCATCACACGGCATTCGTCGCTGACATTACAGATCCCTTCATTCTCGGACTGGACTTTTTGAGAAAATTTGATTTTTCTATCGACCTTAAAAATAATGAGCTGCACTCGATGAGGGAAGACATAGCAATTTTCAATGCTGAAAATAACCTAAAATCCGCTCATCAAATAATAGCCCAAACAGATTTATTGATTCCCCCAAGATCAGAAATACTAATACCTGGCTCCATCAATGAAAACAACAGTTTTAAATTCGGCCTAATTGAATATCCTAACCAGAGTAATAGCCCAAAAGGAGTACTAGTGGCATCTACGCTTGTGGACCTTTCAAGGAATGCAGTTCCTGTGAGAGTCGCCAATGTAAGTGAAAGACCGAGGAATATTAAGAAAGGAGAAGTGTTGGCAACTTGTACTCCCGTAAACTGCATCATCAGAAGAATTGATTCCTCCGAGACTGTGTCTTCCGAATCCTTGACTTCGAAATTAATTGGGAGTGCAGCATTATCGAAGGATCAAAGATACGCTGCGGAAAAATTGGTGGACGACTTCAAGCAGGTGTTTTCATCTACATCCGAGGATGTTGGTCGCACGAATTTAACGCAGCATAGGATCGACACTGGAGATCATCCCCCAATCAAGCAGCATCCAAGACGACTACCGTTCGCCAAGAAGGAAGAGGTTGAGATCCTCTTGAAAGAGATGCAGGAAAATGACGTCATCGAACCCTCAACCAGTCCTTGGGCATCCCCTATCGTCTTGGTCCGAAAGAAAGACGGCTCCACCAGATTTTGTGTTGACTACCGACGCCTGAATGACATCACCAAGAAGGACAGTTACCCTCTTCCACGGATCGATGACACTCTGGACACCCTTTCCGGACACAAGTGGTTTTCTACCCTGGATTTAAAGAGCGGCTACTGGCAGGTGGAGATACACCCCGACGACCGAGAGAAGACGGCGTTTACAACCGGACAAGGCTTGTGGCAGTTTAAAGTGATGCCCTTCGGCCTCTGCAATGCTCCAGCCACGTTCGAGCGTCTTATGGAATCAGTGCTACGAGGACTCTCTTATGAATCCTGTCTTGTCTACTTGGACGACATTATCATCATAGGACGCAGTTTTGAGGAACATTTGGATAATCTTAGGAAGGTGCTGCAAAAGCTTAAGGAAGCCAACCTGAAGTTAAGCCCGTCCAAATGTAATTTGTTCCGCCGTGAGGTGAACTACCTTGGTCACATTATCTCTTCCGAAGGTGTACGAACAGATCCAGATAAGGTATCTGCAGTCAAGAATTGGAGCCGCCCCGAAAATGTCCATCAGCTGCGAAGTTTCCTGGGGCTCTGCACGTACTACAGGAAGTTTGTGAAGGGTTTTTCCAACATTGCACGACCTTTGCATAAGCTGACGGAGAGCAAACACAAATTTGAATGGTCCAAAGAATGCGAGGATGCATTTCTACAGCTGAAGGAGGCTTTAACATCAACGCCTATTCTCTCTTATCCTCAGCCTGAAAAATCCTTCATACTTGACACTGATGCGAGCCACGAGAGCGTTGGAGCTGTTTTATCTCAAGAAATAGACGGTAACGAACATGTCATCGCTTACTGGAGCAAATGCTTATCCAAGTCGGAGCGAAATTATTGTGTCACGAGAAAGGAATTGCTCGCCATAGTTAAAGCTGTAGAACATTTCCATCATTACCTCTACGGCCGTAAATTCCTGCTCCGAACCGATCATGCCTCTTTAACTTGGCTTTTGAATTTCAAGAATCCAGAGGGCCAGGTAGCCAGGTGGATACAGCGGCTCCAGGAATATGACATCGAGATTAAGCACCGAAAAGGTTTGTCACACGGGAATGCTGACGCATTATCAAGAAGACCTTGTTCCGAGAACTGCCATTATTGCTCCCGAATAGAGAAACAGTACGGGACGACAATCCCTACTGCCTGTCAAGTTACTGCTACTTCATCATCTTCAGATCCTGATCCATGGAGTGACGACCAAGTTAGAAAAGATCAGCTTGAAGACCCAGACCTAAAGCCTATCATAGAGTTAATGGAAAAAGACAGTCGGCGACCTAGTTGGCAAGACATTTCTATCTACAGTCCTGCAACGAAAAGATACTGGGCTCTATGGAAATCTCTCCAGCTGCGGAATGGCGTCCTGTATCGGAAATGGGAATCTGACGATGGTAAAGTATTCAAATGGCAGTTACTCCTTCCCAGATCAAGAATTCCAGACGTTCTAAAGGAATTGCACAGTAGTCCGACGGGAGGACACTTTGGTATCCTGAAAACCCTCCACAAGGTTCGAGAGCGCTTCTTCTGGAGCAAGGCGAAGGATGCCGTGGAGAAGTGGTGTCATTCTTGTGACGCCTGTGCTGCCCGTAAAGGACCGAAGAGAAGAAGCCGCGGGAAGCTACATCTTTACAATGTAGGAGCTCCTTTCGAACGAATCGGGATCGACATTCTTGGTCCTCTACCGAAAACTACTGATGGGAACAAATACATCCTCGTTTCCATTGACTACTTCACCAAATGGCCCGAAGCATATTCCATTCCGGATCAAGAAGCTACCACTGTAGCAGAGACTCTAGTCCAGCATTGGATCTCGAGATATGGGACACCTTTGCAGATCCACTCCGATCAGGGGAGAAACTTCATCTCTGCTGTGTTTAAGGGCCTATGTAAAATCCTCAAAATTGAGAAAACTCGAACGACACCACTACACCCACAATCGGACGGCATGGTGGAGAGATTCAACAGGACAATCCTTAATAATCTCTCGCTTATGGTCTCCAAAAATCAACAGGATTGGGACAAGAAACTTCCTCTGTTCCTGCTGGCCTACCGCAGTGCTGTCCACGAGACCACCGGATATTCCCCATCACAGATGCTCTTCGGCCGAGAGCTTCGGCTGCCTTGTGATCTCGTCTTCGGTCTCCCTCCAGATGCGCCTTCATCGCCTGAGGAATACGTCCAGGATCTCCAGGCCCGGTTGGAAGACGTTCATCACTTCGCACGGGAGCGAATCAACATCGCGACGGAGAAAATGAAGACCCGATACGACACAAGGTCCACTGGCCATGACTTTCAAGAAGGTGACAAGGTGTGGCTATGGAATCCCATCCGACGTAAAGGTCTGTCACCCAAATTGCAGTCGCATTGGGATGGACCCTACACAGTCCTTCACCGGCTGAACGACGTCGTAGTGAGGATTCAGAAGTCATCACATTCAAAACCTAGGGTTGTACATTATGATCGGCTAGCCCCATACTATGGCCATAGTTCGTAAAATAAATCTAAAGCTACCATGGTAATTTGTTTGTAAATTTTGTAAATAACTTTTGCCTTTAATTGTTTGTAATATTACTTTATCAATGTTATTATTTCTTTCATGTTCTCATTGTTATTGTTTATCATGTTTATGGTTGGTCATCATGTAATGTGTGTATCTGTAAGTTTTCCCTTGCTTCCTTTCTGGGGATTGTACTGCCCGGGACGTGCAGTCCTTGGGAAGGGGGCAATGTTACAAATCTTGTAAATAGTTGTTGTTTTTCCTGCCTTGCATCATTTTCATTAGTTTTGGTTTTATCTGATGTCATGTTGCAAAAGTATCTGAAGATATCACCTTTATCACTAGTATACCGGCCCTGTAACACTTTGTAGTTTTTACACTTGCCCTAACTTTAATAAGCGTGAAGACATTTTCGCGTGGTTTTTTTCTTATCGCTAGAATTTGTGAATGGATTACGTAATGTTAGGAATGAAACAAAATATTCCAGGTTTTTCTCGAATATTGTGGACATTTCTTTCCGTGTATAAAAGCTGGCCTTGAACACAAGTCAGTTAGTTCTTTTCAGATGTTGATTTCTGAGAGTGCTCGTTTTTATTCGCTTGGCGAATGGTTGTTTTGCTTTTGTAATTGCTTAATTACTGTTCACGTTAGATACGTGGTGCTGAGTTACTGTTGAGAGTACAGTGTACTGTTTGTTGCCTAATTGCTGATGTTTAGCAATTGTTTTCTGCTCTTATTGTAAATAGTGTAAATACTTGTAAATAAATTTATAGTTACTTCCTCAAGATTGGAATGCTCATTTGAAGAAAGTTGAAGGTGCAACGGACTCGTTACAATATATTTTTTAAGGGACTGCGTGAAAAACCGTACAAATGAAAAAAACGTGTAATAGGTATACGTTAATATGTAATGGACTCTGCGGGATCGATTGAAAAAACGTATAAATGATAAAAATGTATAAAAAGAGAAGCGTATAAACGATGCTTTGTTGTATATATATTGTTACAAATCTTGTAAATAGTTGTTGTTTTTCCTGCCTTGCATCATTTTCATTAGTTTTGGTTTTATCTGACGTCATGTTGCAAAAGTATCTGAAGATATCACTTTTATCACTTGTATACCGGCCCTGTAACGTTTTGTAGTTTTTACACTTGCCCCGCATTTAATAAGCGTGAAGACATTTTTCGCTCGGAGTGTTTTCTTTTTTTTCTTTTTCTTTTTATCACTAGAATTTGTGAATGGATTACGTAATGTTATGAATGAAACAAAATATTCCAGGTTTTTCTCGAATATTGTCGTAATTTCTTTCCGTGTATAAATAGCTGGCCTTGAACACAAGTCAGTTAGTTGTTTTCAGATTTGATCTGGTGACTCGTTTTCATTCGCTTTGAGCGGATGGTTGTTTTGCTTTTGTAATTGCTTAATTACTGTTCACGTTAGATACGTGGTGCTGAATTACTGTTGAGAGTACAGTGTACTGTTTGCTGCCTAATTGCTGATGTTTAGCAATTGTTTTCTGCTCTTATTGTAAATAGTGTACATACTTGTAAATAAATTTATAGTTACTTTCTCAAGATTGGAATGCTCATTTAAAGAAAGTTGAAGGTGCTACGGACTCGTTACAATTTTGGCGCCCAACGTGGGGCATCTTCAAGGACTTTCTTGGAATTACCTGTGAATTCGGACTTTTCTTCCTAAGGACTTTTTGACTTCGGAATTTTATGGTGATTACTCGAGCAATGGAGGAACAACTGCAAAAACTCCTTGATGCGATCAACGCTGTTAAAAGTGACATGACTGCGAATCAAGAACAATTAAAAAATGACATGGCTGCGAATCAAGAACAATTAAAAATTGATCTGGCAACTAATCAAGAACAATTGAAAAATGATCTAGCTGAAGAAATTAAAAGCGATTTAACGTCAATGAAAAGTTTGGTGGAAACTAAATTTACCAACATGGACAATAAAGTGGAGGCTCTAGAAGATCGAATCACCACAGTAGAAAACCATGTGGAAAAGAAAGTTAAAGAACTTGAATCAAAGTTATCAGCATCCTGCAACAACTCAAGTGACTGTGTAGCTGCAGTTGGAACTTCTCGTCCATCCATCAAACTGGCCACGTTTGACGGGAAGACCTCGTGGAATATTTACAAGAAGCAGTTCCTCATCGTTGCAGAAGCAAACTCCTGGGACTCTTCCACGAAAGCCTGTCACCTTGCAGCCTCGCTGAGAGGGGATGCAGCCGACATACTACAGACCTTCCCAGAGGACAAGCACCGC
This sequence comes from Uloborus plumipes, assembly GCA_038373865.1. Lineage (NCBI taxonomy): Eukaryota > Metazoa > Arthropoda > Arachnida > Araneae > Uloboridae > Uloborus > Uloborus plumipes. The sequence continues at coordinate 7,274 of JAXGGA010017817.1, read as the reverse complement.
GACTTCGATGCCTTATCATCGGCCTTGGAGCTTCGCTTTGGCGAAGCATGCCAAAAAGAATTCAGCCAACTCCAGCTGAAATCCAGACTCCAGAGGGCTGGAGAGACTCTACAAGTTTTTGCAGCAGACGTTGAGAGTCTTTCCCATCTCGCCTTCTCGGACTGTCCTTCGGGTGTTCGCGATAGCCTGGTCCTGAACTACTTCATAGATGGAGTGCGAAATCCAGAAATTCAGACGGCTCTCCGGATGGCGGACATTAAAGATCTTAAATCCGGTCTGGTCTACGCAATGAAGTTCGAGGCTGCACAGCAAACGTCCCGCAAGGATCGCCATTCAATCAGGGGCGTGGAAGTGCGTGCTCCGGATTCGAACTCAACTTGTCTCTTGGAAATTAAGCGACAAATCCAAGAGCTCTCGGGGACCCTGAAGAAGATTACGGCTCACAAGGACCAAAGTAAACAACCACTGAAGTGCTGGAAATGTGGCGGTGAGGGCCACGTACGAAGGAACTGCGAAGCCCGCCAAGAAACAAGAGGGAAGGGTACCTCTTCCTCTCCAGCTCAGGAAAACTAAGCTATGGCAATCTCGCGGGGCGGAGGTCGCCAAATTGGAATGAGCCCCATCCCAAAGTCTTCCAGATTTCCTCAAGAAGTGGCGGCTGCAACGGACTCTTCATTTACGCATATGTGAATGGGTTTCCCTGCGAAATGATTGTGGACACAGGAGCCAACGTTACCATCATTAGGACTGATGTGGCTCGTCAATTTGGACTCAAGATCTTATGGACGCCGCCCTGCGTTACTCTTCAAACTGTGACAGGTGACAAAATCGAGATTGAAGGGAAAGTGAACTTAGAAATAATGTTCGGAAGCGCCACTTACCATCACACGGCATTCGTCGCTGACATTACAGATCCCTTCATTCTCGGACTGGACTTTTTGAGAAAATTTGATTTTTCTATTGACTTTAGAAATAATGAGCTGCACTCGATGAGAGAAGACATAGCAATTTTCAATGCTGAAAATAACTTAAAATCCGCTCATCAAATAATAGCCCAAACAGATTTATTGATTCCCCCTAGATCAGAAATACTAATACCTGGCTCCATCAAGGAAAACAACAGCTTTAAATTCGGCCTAATTGAATATCCTAACCAGAGTAATAGCCCAAAAGGAGTACTAGTGGCATCTACGCTTGTGGACCTTTCAAGGAATGCAGTTCCTGTGAGAGTCGCCAATGTAAGTGAAAGACCGAGGAATATCAAGAAAGGAGAAGTGTTGGCAACTTGTACTCCCGTAAACTGCATCATCAGAAGAATTGATTCCTCCGAGACTGTGTCTTCCGAATCCTTGACTTCCAAATTAATTGGAAGTGCACCATTATCGAAGGATCAAAGATACGCTGCGGAAAAATTGGTGGACAACTTCAAGCAGGTGTTTTCATCTACATCCGAGGATGTTGGTCGCACGAATTTAACGCAGCATAGGATCGACACTGGAGATCATCCCCCTATCAAGCAGCATCCAAGACGACTACCGTTCGCCAAGAAGGAAGAGGTTGAGATCCTCTTGAAAGAGATGCAGGAGAATGACGTCATCGAACCCTCATCCAGTCCTTGGGCATCCCCTATCGTCTTGGTCCGAAAGAAAGACGGCTCCACCAGATTTTGTGTTGACTACCGACGCCTGAATGACATCACCAAGAAGGACAGTTACCCTCTTCCACGGATCGATGACACTCTGGACACCCTTTCCGGACACAAGTGGTTTTCGACCCTGGATTTAAAGAGCGGCTACTGGCAGGTGGAGATACACCCCGACGACCGAGAGAAGACGGCGTTTACAACCGGACAAGGCTTGTGGCAGTTCAAAGTGATGCCCTTCGGCCTCTGCAATGCACCAGCCACGTTCGAGCGTCTTATGGAATCAGTGTTACGAGGACTGTCTTATGAATCCTGTCTTGTCTACTTGGACGACATTATCATCATAGGACGCAGTTTTGAGGAACATTTGGCTAATCTTAGGAAGGTGCTGCAAAAGCTTAAGGAAGCCAACCTGAAGTTAAGCCCGTCCAAATGTAATTTGTTCCGCCGTGAGGTGAACTACCTTGGTCACATTATCTCTTCCGAAGGTGTACGAACAGATCCAGATAAGGTATCTGCAGTCAAGAATTGGAGCCGCCCCGAAAATGTCCATCAGCTGCGAAGTTTCCTGGGGCTCTGCACGTACTACAGGAAGTTTGTGAAGGGTTTTTCCAACATTGCACGACCTTTGCATAAGCTGACGGAGAGCAAACAAAAATTTGAATGGTCCAAAGAATGCGAGGATGCATTTCTACAGCTGAAGGAGGCTTTAACATCAACGCCTATTCTCTCTTATCCTCAGCCTGAAAAATCCTTCATACTTGACACTGATGCGAGCCACGAGAGCGTTGGAGCTGTTTTATCTCAAGAAATAGACGGTAACGAACGTGTCATCGCTTACTGGAGCAAATGCTTATCCAAGTCGGAGCGAAATTATTGTGTCACGAGAAAGGAATTGCTCGCCATAGTTAAAGCTGTAGAACATTTCCATCATTACCTCTACGGCCGTAAATTCCTGCTCCGGACTGATCATGCCTCTTTAACTTGGCTTTTGAATTTCAAGAATCCAGAGGGCCAGGTAGCCAGGTGGATACAGCGGCTCCAGGAATATGACATCGAGATTAAGCACCGAAAAGGTTTGTCACACGGTAATGCTGACGCATTATCAAGAAGACCTTGTTCCGAGAACTGCCATTATTGCTCCCGAATAGAGAAACAGTACGGGACGACAATCCCTACTGCCTGTCAAGTTACTGCAACTTCATCATCTTCAGATCCTGAGCCATGGAGTGACGACCAAGTAAGAAAAGATCAGCTTGAAGACCCAGACCTAAAGCCTATCATAGAGTTAATGGAAAAGGACAGTCGGCGACCTAGTTGGCAAGATGTTTCTCTCTACAGTCCTGCAACGAAAAGATACTGGGCTCTATGGAAATCTCTCCAGTTGCGAAATGGTGTCCTGTATCGGAAATGGGAATCTGACGATGGCAAAGCATTTAAATGGCAGTTACTCCTTCCCAGATCAAGAATTCCCGACGTTCTAAAGGAATTGCACAGTAGTCCGACTGGAGGACACTTTGGTATCTTGAAAACCCTCCACAAGGTTCGAGAGCGCTTCTTCTGGAGCAAGGCGAGGGATGACGTAGAGAAGTGGTGTCATTCTTGTGACGCCTGTGCTGCCCGTAAAGGACCGAAGAGAAGAAGCCGCGGGAAGCTACATCTTTACAACGTAGGAGCTCCTTTCGAACGAATCGGGATCGACATTCTTGGTCCTCTACCGAAAACTACTGATGGGAACAAATACATTCTCGTTTCCATTGACTATTTCACCAAATGGCCCGAAGCATATTCCATTCCGGATCAAGAAGCTACCACTGTAGCAGAGACTCTAGTCCAGCATTGGATCTCGAGATATGGGACACCTTTGCAGATCCACTCCGATCAGGGGAGAAACTTCATCTCTGCTGTGTTTAAGGGCCTATGTAAAATCCTCAAAATTGAGAAAACTCGAACGACACCACTACACCCACAATCGGACGGCATGGTGGAGAGATTCAACAGGACAATCCTTAATAATCTCTCGCTTATGGTCTCCAAAAATCAACAGGATTGGGACAAGAAACTTCCTCTGTTCCTGCTGGCCTACCGCAGTGCTGTCCACGAGACCACCGGATATTCCCCATCACAGATGCTCTTCGGCCGAGAGCTTCGGCTACCTTGTGATCTCGTCTTCGGTCTCCCTCCAGATGCGCCTTCATCGCCCGAGGAATACGTCCAGGATCTCCAGGCCCGGTTGGAGGACGTTCATCACTTCGCACGGGAGCGAATCAACATCGCGACGGAGAAGATGAAGACCCGATACGACACAAGGTCCACTGGTCATGACTTTCAAGAAGGTGACAAAGTATGGCTATGGAATCCCATCCGACGTAAAGGTCTGTCACCCAAATTGCAGTCGCATTGGGATGGACCTTACACAGTTCTCCACCGGCTGAACGACGTCGTAGTGAGGATCCAGAAGTCATCACATTCAAAACCTAGGTTGTCCATTATGATCGGCTAGCCCCATACTATGGCCATAGTTCGTAAAGTAAATCTAAAGCTACCATGGTAATTTGTTTGTAATTTTTGTGTATAACTTTTGCCTTTAATTGTCTGTAATATTACTTCATCAATGTTATTATTTCTTTCATGTTCTCATTGTTATTGTTTATCATGTTTATGATTGGTCATCTTGTAATGTGTGCACCTGTAAATTTTCCCATGCTTCCTTTCTGGGGATTGTACTGCCCGGGACGTGCAGTCCTTGGGAAGGGGGCAATGTTACAAATCTTGTAAATAGTTGTTGTTTTTCCTGCCTTGCATCATTTTCATTAGTTTTGGTTTTATCTGACGTCATGTTGCAAAAGTATCTGAAGATATCACTTTTATCACTTGTATACCGGCCCTGTAACGTTTTGTAGTTTTTACACTTGCCCCGCATTTAATAAGCGTGAAGACATTTTTCGCTCGGAGTGTTTTCTTTTTTTTCTTTTTCTTTTTATCACTAGAATTTGTGAATGGATTACGTAATGTTATGAATGAAACAAAATATTCCAGGTTTTTCTCGAATATTGTCGTAATTTCTTTCCGTGTATAAATAGCTGGCCTTGAACACAAGTCAGTTAGTTGTTTTCAGATTTGATCTGGTGACTCGTTTTCATTCGCTTTGAGCGGATGGTTGTTTTGCTTTTGTAATTGCTTAATTACTGTTCACGTTAGATACGTGGTGCTGAATTACTGTTGAGAGTACAGTGTACTGTTTGCTGCCTAATTGCTGATGTTTAGCAATTGTTTTCTGCTCTTATTGTAAATAGTGTACATACTTGTAAATAAATTTATAGTTACTTCCTCAAGATTGGAATGCTCATTTAAAGAAAGTTGAAGGTGCTACGGACTCGTTACAATATTTAGAAAACCTGTCAAAATAACATCCTCAGCATTCAAATATCTCTCCATTTGAATGCTCATTGGAGCCAGACAATTCAGACTGCATACTATATATTTTTATCTGAGTTAAAAGCTATGCATTTATACGAAATATTGTTTCTAATGCAAGTACATATCTTTTGAAATCAAGAAGTTATGAAGTGAACACGTCAGATTTTTTTTCTCCATTAAATACACGTCATCTTTTGCATTTGCGCATATTAATGCCTATAAAGAACCCCCCCCCCCCCGCGCCTTTAGATAACTTATTGTAACCAAGGCTTAATTCTCATCGGAATTCGCGGGTGCTGAGCTCTCCTGCATTTTTCAATTTAATGAGAATTTTAAAATTTTGAATGAAATTCAGACTTATTACTCGTAAAAAAAAGTTCATGGGGACTATAAGATTAATGCAATTCTTTTGTTAGAAAATTAATCCCTGCTTGTGTCGAGAAAATCAATAGAGTATACAAATGAAATCACATTTGATTGATCTTAGAATTGTCTTGAGAAATGTGTCAAGTAAACTCAACTTCAAAATAGATCTACTTAGGGCCCTGTAATGGCTAACTGGTTGCGAGAACGAAAATGATATTGTTTTCATGTTAACATAATTGATTTTTTTTTCACTTAAGTCATTAAAAAAAAAAAATTATCTTTTCAAAAGTGGCATTTGTATAGATTTGAAGACATCGAGAGCGGAAACTGATGTTGAAAATTAAGTTGTCTTGTTTAGAAAAGACTTCTTGATTTTTATTTTTAGTAGAGAAATATTAAGTTATTTTAGATCGTAATTTATAAAATTTAGTTTTTTTTTTTCAAATGCTTAGTCATGCATGAATAATATTTCTTTAAAATTATATTTTAACTTTTCTATTTTAAGTCTTCAAGCCTCTATTTCAATTATGTGTTTCTTGCTCAAGGAATTATGCTAACATATTTTGTTCAAAAATTTTTTCAACCCAACAAAATAGCACATCACAAGCTCAGGCTCGTCATTTGGGAATCCCCCCAGTACCCCTTGAAATTGCCGAGGAAATGTTTACCTCTGTAATTTGTTTGCTTGAAGTTTTCAACGTGCGAGAGTTTCTTCTAATAAAACTTTACAGCTTGCAGACTCAGAAAATGTTTTCTTTTTCATAATTTTTCAGAAAACATGCACGTACTCTATAGCCTAAAACCACCCATTTAAATCCTTTTTAGCTCATTTTGCAAAGTTTTAAAATGAATTTTTCTTGCTTCGATTAAGAGGCATTAGCTGAATAAGTCAGTCCCAGGCAGGGCAGCCGTTTGGGGGGGGGGGGATACTGGACCTCTAGTACCGGGGCCCGGAGCTTTGGGGGGCCCGTAAGGTTATGAACATGTTTTTCCAGTTTTAGTGTCAATAATTTCATCAAAAAAAAAAAAAAAAAAGAAAGCTGTTAAAAAAAAAAAAATCCCGCTTTCCATTGCCGATTCTCAATGTGAAACAATTGCTTGTACAAACACTAATGAATGAAACACGATTTGCGCAAAGAAAATTGCACCTCTTTTTAAAATCATCTGGCGATACAAATAACGTGAAAATAAAATCAGGTGCACACTTTCGTAATTAAAAAAAAGTTTTTCCGTAATTTTTTTTCTCTCTTTTTTTTTACAATTGCAAATGTGCTGAAACGACGGCATAAAAATATGCAATTTGGGGGAGGGGGTGCATGGGGGGGGGCCGCATTAAAATTAGTACCGGGCCCCATCGCTGGTAATGGCGGCCCTGGTCCCAGGTGCTGAATTCGAAACATGAACGAAGATAAGTTAGAAAACAATGTAAGTTTATGTACGGAAAATTCGTGATTTTTCAATAAATGTCACTAGATGGCGCCTCAACGATTTCCTTGATGCTATTCAATAAGTTTGAGATTTCCTAACCTAAACTTTTGAAAACATTTTCAGGAAAAAAAAAACACTCATACATACGAAGGAAAAATTAAAATGACAGAGCAATTTTGCCAAAGTGACCGCACTGATTTTAAACAAAGTTGTTAATATTTTGATAAAAATTAAATAATGGACTTGATTATGGAATGAAAGTAAACAATAATAAGGCAAGTGCGCCAAATAAGGATCTCTTAAAATTCATGACCTAGGAAAGTATATCGCTCTTTTTTTTTTTTCAGTTGATCCAAATTTTGCACATTCATCACATGACTTATAAAAATAATTTCATGCAAAAATTTAATTTCAATTA
>JAXGGA010017816.1:0-23422 GCA_038373865.1 Uloborus plumipes | reverse complement strand
TGGTTGGGATTCTACGAGCGAATCGGAAGGAGATAGTGATGTCGATGTGGATAACTTAGAAATGTCGGATTCTGTCACAGAAGATCAGCAATTACCGGTAATCCGACAGGTTGACTGGAAAACAGATTCTGGCTTTACTATTAAAATATTAGGAACGTTTTTAATCATTAAAACACTTTTTTTAAATTCGGCTTCTGAGGATTGATATATAAATTTTGGTGACAGCGAATGTGTTAAATAAAAAATAATATCTAAATTATTTAAAATTCATAATTTAAAATTTTTATATTTAAGGTGAATTTTTTAGAGTCATGCACAAGCATGGTTCCCTACTTGGCATGATCCGTTTTACAGTCTTCATACTTAATATAAAATATTTAATACGTTTGGTTTTGGAGCTGTTTATATCATGAATAATTAACTAAAAAATAAGTTTTTTCTTTTTAGTAACAAATGAAATCGAAGTTTAATATCTTTCATCAAAAGTGTGTGTTCAAGGAATGTGCACTCTCTTCGTATTTTGCTTGATAAAAAATAATAAGAATTCAGCTTCAATTTACTTTTTTTTAATTATCGGGCTACTTTATAATCCTGGACTATTTTTAATAATCATGATGAACATATACAAAATGGGTTATTATTTTTTAGTACATTTATCAGAAACCGAAGTTTTATGCTTAAACTATTCCTCTAATCAAATCTGACTTTTAAAAAAATCTGGTCTCTGTAGATGAGAAAAGTTGACTTCTTTCTTTCCAAGTGCAAACATTAAAAATGCTTTAAAGGACCCCCCCCCCTTTTACTAGCTTTATTGTAAGAACATAAAGTGTTAATATAATATAAACTTAACACATTTTAATTTAACTTATTTTTATTTCGTAAGAATAAGGGCCATGCTCCACATTGACGTAAAGCAGAAAAATTAGGCAGAAGCGTAAAATGGATTCAATGGTGTTCCTATGGAAAGTACCCGGATTTTCGGTTTCTGCCTTTAGTTTCGGTCGCGTTTTACGCTGATGTGGAGCATGGCCCTAAATAAGTAAATAAATAAGTTTTCAAGTTAAATAGAGCATATGGTTAACAATTAAACCATTTCTGGTTCCATTTCTTAAATAGACCCAATCATTATCATTAAATGTAATTTCCTTCTGCATTTTACTTTGTTTTTGTCATTGTGTATAGCTCTAAGAAGAATATTATATAATTATAATTATTTTTAATGAAAATATAGAGCACGAATTATTATAAGCTGAAGCGGCCAAATCATACTTCATGCTTTGGCCAGGCCGAAGCTTTGGTCCATCGCTAGTAAGAATTAAACGTAACATCCAAATGCTACTAATATAGCAAAATTCAAGGAATAATCAAGAAACCTAAAAGCTGCTCCTCTTATGACAATGTAACATGTCATCGAATCTGCATCTTTGAAAAACAAACCTATGATTCTTAGACCTCTAACACTACCGTCTTCTCAAATGTAGAGCGAAAAAACTGGAGTAATCGATTAATCAATAATAGATGATACCTAAGACTACAGCAAAGACTTTAGTTCGTGGAGTAAAAAGAAAATAAAACCACACTGTAAAATATGAATGTTGTTTCTACAGTATATTACAGCTAATTTTATAGTAATAAATTGTAAAAACTGCTGATTTTACAGTAATAAACTGTAAAATTTTTAACTAAATTTTTACTAAACTGCAAAATTGCTAAATTTACAGTTTATTACTGGAACCTCTGCTGCCTACATTACAATGTTGTTTTTACAGTATATTAGAGCTAATTTAATAGTCATGAACTGTAGCAGTGTTAATGTTAGAGTAATAAACTGTAAAATAACTAGTTTTGCTGTTTATTACTGCGATATTAGTTTTAAACTGGAACCTCTGCTGCTAGTATTATACTGTTGTTTTTACAGTATAATACAGCTAAATTTCACGACAATAAACTAAATTTCTAACTTTACTGTAAGAAGCTCTCAAATTGCTTGTTTTACAGCTTATTACTGTGCATTTTGCAGTTTTAAATTGGAACCTCGGATGCCAGTATTATATTGTAAAAACAACAGTTCTCTTTTTGCTGTCTTTTCTAATTGAAGTCCTTAGCATTTAAACACTTTTAGAAATCATAAACATCAATATTAAAAAAACAATTTTAAATATTTTTTTCGTTATTGTTAAAATTACATTAAAATTTGCCGGTATGAAACCAACTGCAATGATATTTAGGTGAACTAAATGCCACTTATATGTAATTATTTGTTACCTATTGATGTTGTCCTATTTTAGCTAGAAATCCTATTTGGATCTAATGAAAAGAAAAAAAATATCCTCACAGTTCGAGTCTTATGATAAAAATAATTTATCAGCAACATTTCATTCCCTTATTGAAAAAAAGCACATTATTCTTCTCCTGAGCCTGTTACATGTCTTTTCATTTGATCTAATGGAACATTGCTTTAAATACTTCGTTCTTATATGCAAAATGAAATACATAGAGGAAGTGGTCCAAATACGGGATACCACTTTCATTTCGATATTTACCGATTTACCTGTTCACCCAAAATGGATAGTCGTTCGATAATCTTTCTTCTTTGGAGTCCTTTCCAAAACATTCCCGAATATAAGGTGATGTTAGGGTTCAAGAAAGAATAACACATGTTTTGTATTCTAAAACTATGATTCTAAAAATAGGTAAAATGACGATTTTTCAAGATATTTTTCCAAATACGGGAAACTTGTATGTATAAGTTATCTCGTAATAAGTAAGTAAATTATAAGATATTATTGTTCAAAAACTTGTTGGACTTTTAATTCTCTTTTGATGAGCCTTGTGACTATATCCACCCTTGGAAAAATCAAATAAATAAAAAAAAAAACTGAAACTCCCAGAAACACTCAACTATGGCTGTGATGCTGTGCAGATATAAAAACTGATGATAGCTACCGACTTGTCTTCTAGTTTTGATATCAACCCGTAGTTTTTTTCCCCATATTTTTTTTAGTTCTGAGTATTCTAAAAGGGATGAAAAGAGAAATACTTAGTGCTCCCTTCTCTTTTCTATACCCTATAAAAACCTATTAAGTTAATACGTTAAGTTAATACGTATGTTAAATTAAGTTATAAAACCTATTAATTATAAAAACTTAATCTACAATCGTCAAGAATCAATAACTTTATTGTTTAAAAATAAGCTACTACTGTTAGTCCAAAGAAAACGGGGCGGCCCGTTTCTAGACCATGTATTGTGTCCCGTTTTTAGACCACCCAGTACTTCAAGTAGATGGCGCCTGTAGAAATCATTAAACTAACAAAAAGTTCAAAATAAGTGCATTTCGAGAAGCTCATATCATCTACTTTGTTGTCAGGTAGCAACCATTTATTTTACTGCATATGGGAGAACTTCAGTTTTACGTCCCTTGAAAAGTTTTTGGCACATCTAAAGTAGGATTTTCTACTAAAGCAGCTCTCACCAAGCTCCATCTTATTCTTCTGTTGGGGATCATTTTTTGACTGTGTACCACACCTTTACCCCATTTTCAGCAGGTATCTCGTATTTAGACCATTTTCTCAAAACACAGAATATTCCTGCTCAATCTGCAAGACCTTTATTTTCGCAGCCGTCCGTCCTAGATGCACACCTTCAATTGCCAAAATGCTTAGAATGAGGAGCAGAGTTACGATAAAAGTTCTCGTTTCGTATATTTACGGAAAAAATCTGCATTGAAAAATAGTTCCAACACAAAAAAATATGAAATAATTTGCGATTAAAACAGGGACGTCATTTCGAAATTTTTCAGGGGGGGGGGGGCAAAAGGTGCACACACAATGTAAAATTTTCCAAAATGTGGCAAAAACCACGCCCACTTGTATGCCAATGCATTGATTTCCCAAAGTCGGGGGGGGGGGGCAATTGCCCCCCTGCCCCCCCTAAATGACAGCCCTGGATTAAAACTCAAAAAAGATGACAAGAGACTCCCCTGAGCCAACACTTGTATTGAATTTGAATAATTATGCTGAGCTGAGATAGATGTTTTCTGAAATTACGTTAAATTACAGGAAAAAAAGAAAACTTCCCACAGCAATAATCGTACATTCATTTCACCTTTAAACCCTCATCGTTTCTCTCGTGCAGAGCTTTCTCAACGAAAAACCGTATTAAACCAAATAAAAATGGGGAAAAGTTTCTTGAAGTTTTTCAATGCCTGTTTGCAAATAATCACCATTAAGTAAATATGCTTTCTCGTTTTCTTTTAGTTGGATTTCAGATGGATTTTTCGAAGTCGGTCGGTACGTACTGTTTCAGATGAAGGCCGGATTTAAAATCCATTACTGCTTCCTTTAATGCCCGAAATTTCAACTTTATTTTCGAAAAGGATAGCGATATTTTATGGCAGATTTTAAGGAAATGCATCGTAAACATACTTTTTAAAAAGCGGGGTTTTTTAAAAGCTTAGTGAGTAGAAGCAACATGTTAAAGCAAACACACGATCAATAGGGCTTTATTTACAACTTCCATTTATGCACTTCAAATATCTAAACACATTTTTAAATGATGTAAATGAAAGCAAGAGATGTTTTTGAATATGTAAAAATCTTTAAATGTTATTTACAGCTTTATGCCAGCCTTTTTTCATTTTATGTAAATAAATATGTATTTAAAAATCAACTAATGTGATTGGTATCATTTAACTATACTTATCACCTTATTTCTTATTCGTGTATACTCATCAGTAGTAAAATATCAAATATATTCATAGTCAAAGTGATGTACCGAACAATAGCAAAAGTATCCCATATATCCTCTTTCAAAATGATGTATGGTAAATTACAGAACCGAGTGAATGCGTAACAAAAGACTTTGAGAAGTCGAGAGAAAACATTTATCTAATAATAATGATGATTACTATTAAATTCCAAAATGTTCAGATGATTTTCCAGCTTGAAGCGCACTTGCGTTCCATAAATAATGACAAGATGAAACAAGTAAGTAAGTATTTTAAGAATGAAACTAAACATAAATTATGTGAATACGATAGGTATATTAAACAGTTTAAATTTTGTATCGTTTATTTTCAAATAAAGTTTATTTGACTATTTTTAAGTCTGCACTACATCGCGTTGCCAATTGGATACATGGAGAGTGATTCCATACCAACTCACCAGAAAAAAGAAAAGTTGGTCGCACGACCAACTCGGATTTTCTTTTAATTTGGCACACATGTTGATCATATAAAGGCATGGAAAAGTCCAAATTGTTAAGTTCCTGCTCCACTTATTTTCTGAGATACATGCCCTCAAAGTTTGTCCGCCACGTCAAAATACTAAAAAAGTGATGTTATTTAATCATTTTTTATAAAAAATCGTACTCATGCAAAATAAAAGTGTTAGATATCTATGGAAACTAGTTACTCCAGGCATTTAGAAAAAAAATACTAGAATGTTCATAAGGGTATCCTCCTGTTTATAGCCATCAATCAGGAACATCCCAATCACAAGATTGGGTATTGCTTATGAGATAAATATTCGAAGCTCTTTTATTTTAATTGATTTTTCAAGAAATTCTTTAGTACTTACCCCTTTATACCCTTGTTCTTTGTTGCAGTATTATTTTGTAGAAAATAGAATGTATGCTTTATAGTATCTGTGAACTAGTATTTTAGTGAGTAAACTTATTCTTGTCAATTCTTATCAGTGCTCAACACATGTCAGTTTTGTAAAGATCGGTATGGGAATAAATTAGTTGTACTAATTTTAGTTCTTCAAGCATGGCTTTATATTAAATTATTTATTTAATTATTTCGTAAATATTTAACTGTTAATAAAGTAAAATGGAATTCGATTCTGAAATTAATAGCTCTTTATCACCATGCTCAGTTAGTAGCCCATCAAATGAAATTTGTCATAAAATATCCTACATCAAACGAAACAACCTCATTTATTTTCCTGATATTCATGTGATATTCAAGAAATTCTGCAACTAAAAACAGGAGTATCCCAATCACAAGATTGAGTATTGCTTATAATATAAATATTTAGAGCTCCTTTATGTTAATTAATTTCTCAAGAAGGTATTTAGTGCTTTATAATTATGAATGCATAATGCTCAGGCATCAGAGAAATACTATTTCTTGTTTTCACCAATTATCTAATTTATTGTTCAATGATTTAATAAATTAAATTTCATGACATATTGGGTAGATAATACAGCTATTAATAAATATATCGTTATTTTTTGGTTTAATTAATTTTAAGTCCATGAGAGGGGGAACAAAAGCATGTGGTCGTCGCGAAAAACATGCATATACTGTCAGCAGGATATCTCTTAATAGAAGAAATAACCAAAAGTAAACTCTTTTCCTGTAGATAGCTAACATACCAATGGCTTGTTTAAAAAAAATTAAAGTTTCTACTGCTCCTCCTTTATGAGAAAAATGGCTGCCAAGATAGCCAAAAACGCATGTTTTTGCATTATGGCTTATCTTTAAGCTTAAATATTTCCAAGAAGGAGTGAGAAATCTAAGTTATTGCATTGTGTAACCATTTATAGTAAACATCTGTATACTACCAGAAAGTGAGTAAACATTTGGTTATGTCTTCCTTTTTTTGGAATAAATTCCTCAATTTTAGCAAAATCGGCAAAATCGAGTTTTTGTGATTACAACTTCAAAGAGCCCTGTACCTTAGCAATTCATAGCGATTAATCGGTGCATCCCTAATTAAGATTCAAAATAATTATCTTTATAATTGATTTATTCATTTTACGAGTACGCTTGTTGCTTAGTTACCATTTTTTTTCTAAAGTAATTTCTAAATAAAAAGATACAAATAATGGAAACTCAAAAAGTGAATCATATTATTTCTGAAAAGAATTATTTTAAAAAAAGAAGAAAGGTTTATTCCAAATGGAAAAATACGAAAACGAAATTCTGAAAAACATTAACTGGAATTCTTTACTGGGTGTTTCAAAACTACTGATGAGTAATAAAATAATATCTTTACACGATTGTGATTTATAATTGGTTCTAACCATACAAAAAGTTCAAAAAATCCTCCTTCTCAATTGAAAGTGTTTTTACAAATGAAAATTCTCTCTTCAAGATCATTACAAAACAGGAAACATGTTCTTGTTGGATAATATTCGTAAGAATAAACATTGAAGGCATTTTTATTTTTTTAAAGTAAGCATAATTTTAAAAACTCATTTCTTTCTCCTATAGTTTAAGTTAGCACCTTTTTTGCTTAGTAGGACTTCGAGGTTTATGTGAGTTATTTTAAAATTAATCCAGTGTGTATTTTTGTGTAAATTAAAAAAGAAGAGAGAGAGAGAGAGAAAGAAAGAGAGTTTGACAGAATATATGTAAAATAAATCTTGAAAGTGCAAGCTGCTGTCGTCCCCGCTTAATCGGGTAACGGATAAACGAATACGCCGCTTATGCGAATAAAATTTCTCGGAACCGAATATTTCCTACCCCATAGGCACAATGTTAACGATCCCGGTTTAAACAAATACCCCGATTAATCGAATAATATTTCTTGGAACCTACAGTATTCGTTTAAGGGGGGCGACAGTATCTCGAATGTACTGTCTGTAACAGCGAACGTATAAGCCATTATGAAATATTGATTGAATAAAACATAATATTGAAAGATTATGTTTGTCATTATCTTGTATTATTTTTTCTATTCAACTTGTAATATTAATATAAAAAATCTGGTATGGACCCCACACTACTTCCTTTTACGTGTAAATTTCTTAGCAGTTGCCTTAACTGTTAAAAAAGTGCTTGGAGTGAGCAAGGTAACAATTCAAATATTTACTCCCCTAATCTGCCACGAAACAATGCAAAAAATATTTTACAATGGTTAATTTTCTAAATATTGGCGATTGTAACATCATTCAATGAATTTTTCGCAAAATATCGCCAATAGCGCCAAGTTAAACACAAATTCAAAAAATAATTTTCTCGCCAAATTTGTCGCCAACTTGGCGATATTACGCCAAGTTGGCGTCAAACACTTGGCGAACAAAAGCTTGGAGACATATCGCCAAGTGGTCGCGCCAATTCATATCACTTGAGTCTACATTGAAATTAACACTGATTTACCCCAAAAAGGGGTAAAACACCCCCTTGGGAACATTCAAATGCAACCACAAGGGGAGGTGCACAACTAGACCATCCTCAGAGCCTACATACCAAGCTAGAAGTTTCTACGGTATATAGTTTTTGAGTTATGCGAGCCACATACGCACATACATCCGCACATACGTACATACAGACGTCACGAGAAAACTCGTCGTAATTAACTCGGGGGTGATTGAAAAGAATTTTTAGGCTGCTTATATGTTGGTAGGTACATATGCACGTGCTGACAGGTCGAAAAAACTACTGAACATTCATTCGCGGGTGAGCAAAATCAAAATTTAGACTCAAATTTGAGTGATTTTTTTTTTCGCGATCACAATACTTCCTTTACTACGTAAAAGGAAGTAACAAAGTATTGCTTTGAAAAAAAAACCTCTTGTATTTATGAGCTTTTATTTGCTGCTTTGTGTCGCATTAGTCTTTTATAATTCACTAGCTGTGGGGCCCGGCGTTGCACGGGCTTTAAAGTAGTGATGAAAATTTAAATTAACTACTCGCCGTCAAGGCGGTATATAATGATATATAACCGCCAGGGCAGCTCGCCTTTAAAGTAGCGAGGAAAGTTTCAGCAAACTACTCGCCTCCAAGGCGGCTCGCCTTTAAAGTAGTAAGGAAACTTAAAACAAATTACTCGCCGCCAAGGCGGCTCGCATTTAAAGGAGGGAGGAAAGTTTTAGCGAAACCGGTTTCAAAAAACTACTCCCCGCTAAAGCAGCTCGCCAAAAAACTTTCCCGCATAAAAAAAGTCAATCGCATTATTTGCACATGCTTCCTCAGGAATAAAAACAATGTCAAGTAGCACATATTTAACACTCTCCCTAATAAACAAATACAATTCCCTACCAAAAACAAATATTTCCAAACCGCTCTCTTCCTGTAACATTAATTGCAAAATTCCAAACAAAAAAGTTGTTTTAATATTTGGATCGCAGCCAAAAAAGATCCCTGCTAAAAACATGAATTACAATTTAATTTGAAACACATTTTCAAAATGGTACCAGAAAAAAAAATAAAGTCATTAAGTAGGCAGGAATTCAAGTGAAACACGGACGATCGCATTATTTGCCTTGTTGAAACGCCGTAAAATGAAATGCTTTTAAGAAACGAAATGAAGAAAAGGACACCAACAATGAATTTAAAAGATGTCGCCATAGCAACGCAATAAAACGTTAATAGTTTGATCAGGAAAGAGGTTTTCGAACTCAAAGTTCAAACGCTTGTAACTTTTTTTCTATTGGAGATAAAAGCTTGGTTCTTCGACTGTAAGTCGAATAAATTCTTGGGTTAAAAATATCGCTCTATCCAATGGCGTAAAAATCAAAACTGTGGAATAATTAGTTTATTTTTTATTGATGGTTTTAATGAACCAAGTATTGCAAGAAATCGCGTGCAAAAGGCAAGTTTAAAAATTGAATAACTCGTGCTATGTTTAAGTTAGAGAATCGAAAGAAAACAAACTGCATAGGACGGACAAAATTTTTCTGCTTCCAACGATATATAACATTAATAAGTGCAAGTAATTTTTAACCCCAGTATTCGGCGAAAATTTGCCTTGAATTCGAATAAAAAACGAATCGCTAATCGAATCTTTTCAAACTGTAGCCTAAAGTCTTTCTGGGTAAATGGACTATTCAACACAAAAAGAATTTTTCAAATCGAACCAGTAGTTCCTGAGATTAGCGCGTTCAAACAAACAAACAAACAAACAAACAAACAAACAAACTCTACAGCTTTATATATTAGTAAAGATTTTAAAAACATAATTTAAGTAATATTATTGTGAATTTTTTAGCATTTTTTACCATACACTCATTAACAACTCAGTTTTTAAAACTTTTTTTTTTCAAATCAAAAGTGATAGTGATTAGAGTACTAAATACTCTTCTAAATACTGCCGTGGGCAGGTAAAGGGCAGTAACTGCAAATTTTTCGATTTTCATTTTTTTGCATTTTTGAAATCTATGTTACATTAGTTTTATGGTACAAGCATCTTTTTTTGGTTTCCGATGAAAAAAAACTGTTTTTTAACCAATGGTAATTAGCAGTAACTGCATTTTTCGTTGCTGTGGGCAGGTAAACGGCAGTATCTGCATGTCTGCACGATGAACATAATATGAATCGCTGTGCAAAAATTGCATCAAGCCGCAAAAAGCGTTTTCCTTTGTACCTAAACTGAGCGAAAGTAGGGGTGCCCTAATAGGAGGTCACGGGAGGTCATTGGTTGCACTTGAATGTTCACAAGGGGTGTTTTATTCCTTTATGGGGTGAATCAGTGTTAATATCAATGCAGACTTAAGAGATATAAATTGGCGCTACCACTTGGCGATATATCGCCAAGCTTTTGGTCGCCAAGTGCTTGTCGCCAACTTGGTGACCTATCGCCAAATTGGCCACAAATTTGGCGAAAAAAATTATTTTATGAGTTTGGGTTCAATTTAGCGCTATTGGCGGTATTTTGCGAAAAATCCACTGAATGATGCTAAAATCGGCGATATTTAGAAAATGAATCGTTGTAAATCATTTTTTGCATTGTTTCGTGGCACATTAGGGGCGTAAATGTTTGAATTGTTTCTTGCTCATTCCAAGCACTATTTTAACACTTAAGGCATCTACTAAGAAATTTACACATAAAAGGAAGTAGTGTGGGGTCCATACCAGATTTTTTTCTTTCAAATAAAGTTTCTCTCCACTAGCAGACAATATTTTTCGCGATTTCAAAGATACACAAGCCAAACTTGGCAGACGACAAACAAAAATGCAACAATGAAATGATTTTATTTACATTGTTTTGTTTTCTTTTAATTACAGTTGCTTTCATACTAACAGACGATAGTTTTTGCAGTTTAATCTCTAGCTGTTGCATTTTTAATAGTACTATGAAAAAAAATCGTCAGCACAACAAGCATTTCAAGCGCTCTTTTTCTCAAAGTGATTTCTTGTTTTGATGCAAAGTACAAAGCATTAGCTGATTTGTAGTTATTTTAAAACATCTGGTGTGAACGCCACACTAATTCCTTTTACGTTTAAATTCCATAATAAATGCCTCAAGTGTTAAAATAGTGCATTAGAGTGAGCAAGATAACAACTCAAATATTTACACCCCCAGTTTGTCACGAATCAATGCAAAATAATGTTTTACAATGATTTATTTTCTAAATATCGCCGATTTTAACATGATTCAGTGAATTTTTCGCAAAATGTACCCAATAACGCCAAATTGAATCCAAATTTAAAAAAAAAATCATTTTTTCGCCAAATTTGTCGCCAACTTGGCGGCAAACACTTGGCGACCAAAAGTTTGGCGATATATCGCCAAGTAGTTGCATTAAATCATATCACTCAATCTGCATTGAAATTAACATTGATTTACCCCACAAAGGGGTAAAAGACCCCCTTGGGAACATTCGAATGCAACCACAAGGAGAGGTGCACAACTAGACCGCCCTCAGAGCCTACATACCAAACTAGAAGCTTCTACGGCAAAAAGTTTTTGAGTTATGCGACAGGCATACATACATACGCACATACATACAAACATACATACATACGCACATACATACGTACATACAGACGTCACGAGAAAACTCGTCGTAATTAACTGGGGCATGGTCGAAAAGGATATTTCGGCTGTTTATATGTTAGTAGGTACATATGCACGTACTGATAGGTCGAAAAAACTACTCAACATTCATTCGGGGGTGAGCAAAATCAAAATTTAGACCAAATTTTGAGTGAAATTTTCTTTGTGATCACAATACTTCCTTTACTAAGTAAAAGGAAGTAAAAATGGCTGAAGAATCATCAAGTTTTGCTTCATATTTTGCATAATACAATACAGTTTCATTATATTTTTTAATTATATTTCGCGTTCGTTTATATTAAATCTATATCAAGTGGATACGCGGTATTTATGTATATTTTTAAATAAAACATATCATTCACAATGCAATAATATATTTCATAATAACATATCTACTCCGCATGTCGAATATGTAAATACCGGACATTTAGTAGCATACTGTGCAGTTACTGCCGACTACCAGTCAATTCCGCATGACATTTAGAGTGAAAAGGGCAGGTAAACAGCAGTATCTGCTTTACCTCTCTCTGCGCTTGCAAAATCAAAATTCAATCGATTACCCAAAAAATATATCGGTATAAACATATAGTATCGCCTATGTTCGAAGTTCAATGTTTCATAGATGTTTGTGGGAAATCAAAAACGCGTTTCTTCAAATATCTCGAAAACTCATTTTTGCAGATACTGCCGTTTACCTGCACACGGCAGAATACTATTCTAACTGTATTATTTATCAGTTTATCGTTTGTAATAAAACATGACAGTGGCTTATAAAAGGAAAAACTTTAGTTATGACATTTGGAAAAACAAAAATGTGCTAATTAGGCTTGAAATGGGTGAAGCCTTACGAACTAGAGCTTAAACAGCTCTAAAGGCCCGGTTTTCTAGGAGTAAAATCGTCGATCTCTGGCGAGGCGACAGACGCCGCCGCCTTCTGCGCATGCGCCTGAGCCGCAGATTGACGTCGCTTCACGCCACGCTCCAATCAAACTGGTTCTGATTCCAGCTTGCGTCGCGCCCGGCGTCGGCGACGATTCTAGGAAACCAGCCCTTTACCCATCTTCCAGTTAAGATAGACGATTCGAGTTTCTACACACGGTCGAATTCCAACTGGGGTTTAAAAAATTGCTCTTTCGAATGGTATAAAAATGGTGTAGTTAAAAGACGTGGGTGATTATTGTTATGCTATTTTGTTTGTGGATGCCTGATAATTGACCAACGGAAATCTTTCACTGACTACGTCAAGATTCTTTGACTTTTCCGTAAAAGTAGCAGAAAGGCGAAAGCAGCGTTGAAAGTGACGTAATGCATCTTAAAAATATCGCAAAATCTTTTTAAAGAGTCAAAAAGGAATTCAAAAAATAAAAATAATAAATAAAAAGAAATAACTAAATAAACATCGAAAAATTTAAAATGAAAAGTAGGGTTTTGAGACGGGAAAAATGTGGGTTTGTCGGTCTGTCTGCCCCCTCCCCTAATATCTTTTGAATGAGCAGTCCGAGTTGAGAAACTGGGCGAAGACACCTCATTCCCATATTTCACTTTTATGATTTATACAAATTTTTTGTCCAATTTTGAACAGTTCAAAAAAATTGACATTAACGTATACGAAGAAGACCAATGTAAATCCCGAAAAAAATGCGGATTTCTTTCAAACAAACTTTGTTGGAAAGTGCTCTAGATGAAGACTGTATGGGAAATATTTTTTTAGATAAGCTATTTTAAAGACTCCGATTCCGACTCCTCTACTAAAGCTCAAATTTAGCTAGCATGAAAGAAATGCAAGCGTGGAGAAAAGACCGACTCCTACCATTATAATTTTGAAAAAAAAAAGGGGGAGAAGGGGGGGGTATTTAAACGAGTGTAAGGAAAAGTCACACCAGAAGTAAAATGTTCAAAATTAAAAAAACGACAATAAAATATAAGTTTAAAATACGATTTATTGGACTTCAACAACTAAAATTATATTAGGACAGAAGTAAAAAATACTACAATTAAAGAAGAATCAACTGTGGTTGGAAAAGAAAAATCTAAAGAAATTTTCACTCAGATTTTCATTTAAATACATAAAACACAAATATAAACTTAACAAAGACAGAAAAGAGAAGCCGTCCCTGAACTTGACCATTTCCTTAACGGCACGAAACGTGGCTAAAAATTGCTATTTTGGACCTCAAATTTGGAAAAATGCTATAAATGAGGGCATAAATCCCGTTCATTTCTTTAAAGATACAAATAGAGGCCTGAAATTGCGTTTTTGTGAGAAAAAAATCTCCATGCAACACCGTAAGTGGATTAAAATTGCGTTTTTCTTTTATTTCTAAAATCAATCATGACAATGTCTCTGATTCCACTCATTTTTAACGCTACCAAAAGATGCTTTAAATCTCTTTTAATCTCTCTCTTCCCAATATCATCATGTAAGTTCTTTTAAAATTAAATTTTAGGAGCTCAGTTAAAAAAAAAAAAAAAACAGTGGAGCCTCTTCTTCCCAGGCCCGTCATTTAGGGGGTGGGGTCAATTGTCCCCCCCCCCACTTTGGAAATCAATGTATTGGCATATAAGTAGGCGTGGTTTTTGCCACTTTTTGGTAAATTTTACATTGTGTACGCACTCTTTGCCCCCCACCCCCCTGGAAAATTTCGAAATGACGTTCCTGCTTCTTCCTCTCCTCTAACATTTTTAAAATTCCGTCTAAAATTGTGTTTTGAAACTTTAACCTCAAAAAATTGTCGCATGAGATCAATTGAACTTCACCGCTTCTTGTAATGTCGCCAAAATAAAAAACTCTTATTTTTAAGACTTCTACTTTAGAAGATTTTCTATGTTGGGGGGCCCTAATAATGTCATCGAAGATCCTCCAAGCGAGCAGTTCAGTCAATGTAGATAGTGAAATTCAATACTTTAAATGAATAAAATATAAGTTAAGAAACTAAGTAAAAGCAATCAAAACAAGGTTTGTTAACTTTCAAAGTTTCTTTAATATTTAACTTTTAGAGAACTAGAGCTTTTTTTTTGTATTTTTTATACGTCTTTCAAGCAAAAATATAGTTTGTACCTGTTTTTCATAAACAAGAACCCGGAAACTTTCTATCTTAGGAATAACCGAATGATGTTTTCATCGTATGATGATGTATAATGTTTTCATCGTTGCATGTCATGTCCGGTTGTTTTTACTAAACTTTCTTTAAAACAGTTGTATGCACTAATGATACCAGAGAATAAAAAGTTTTCAGCGATTAGCATTGAATAACACAAAGCATTTTCCAAATACTTTTTGATTAACCTTTACCTTTACTGCAACTACGGCAGATATTGGGGAAAGGTCCAGTATCTAAGAGGGAGTCTCATGAAAAATGTACAACGCCGAATTGCTTAGAACAAGGGACTCAGTTACCCCACTTTGTTTTTCTTTTGGAAAACACTTCTTACAAACCAGCTGCTTTTTCGATTTATACTCAGGCTATATAAGATAGAAAAATGCTTGCAAGAGGTATTTTTTCAAGTTCAATCGTCGGCCTTGAATAAGCACAATCAGGCGTTTATTTGTCCGGCCATTGAATAGATACGTTTCAGGCACCGATCAAAATCTCAAGTTGGGCTGCTCTCAAAACTTGAAAGATTAGAATAGCAAACAAAATCACTTTAAAGAGTAAGTATTATAATTTTTAGCATTATTTTCTACCCGTTTTTCGTAATGTTTAAATAACTTTCATGAGTTTTTCGCATAAAGTAAATCAACTTAAAATTAGCTATCTACGATGACCACTTCGTTGTTTGCGTTAGTATCTCATCTTGATATTTTAATTTTAGTGTTGAGAAAAGTTAAAAACGGACTAAAAAAAATAATAATAATGAAAAGCGTTTGTATATACCAACACGTGGAACAACTAAAGATTTAGCTATTCAGTTTGTTTTATTGATATTAGAAATAATTCGTGATTAGTTTATCCTAGACTTGCAAAATCGATATGTATTTCCCCTTTTTTCAGGTTAAAGCATACTTTTTTCGACTATTACATATTAGGAGATGAATATTTAGATTAAGACCAATAGCGATAAAATAATTTTTCCTATGATGAGAAAATATCCCTCAAAAATGTTCAGAATCATATGGGCGTTTCTTTTTAAACTCGTAGGTATCTGTCCGGACTGAGTGTTTTACAATTAATAAAGTAATAATTTCTCTTAATTTAAGTAAAGCATATTTTGTAAACAAATTGTTTTTGGAGCAATAACAATTTAATTTTTTTTCTAGGAATTATCTAAGACCTAAAAACAGTCCTCTGACCGTCCTCATCGTGTACTTTAAGGGTAATATTTCAAAAAACCTGTTAACACGATGTACATTTGGCAATTTATATCTAAAAATACAAAATGAAACTGTATTATTTTTTATGAAATAAGGTCTAATTACGCATTTCTAAAACCTAATAATGTCATGTAAGTTCTTTCCGGAGTTTTTTAACACAGTCCCCTGCCACAAATTCTAAGCTGCAATAGAAAAGATCTATTATTCTTGCAAATGTTTTTTAGCATGAAGTGTAACGTAATCAATGTTATTTTTCTGAAATTGCAGAGAACGATGTTGAAACTCCACTTTGTTTAAATGAAAAATGATCAAATAGGCCAATTGTTTCAAACATTGGCACAGCTTCTTACAAACTAGCTAAGCATTTAGTTTCCATTTTTTCTCCTCTTTTTACCAGCAATTCTTTCACTGTTAAAAATTCCATTGACTTTGTTCCGAAGTTACGTTGCCTTAAGCCTCACGGCGTAACGATGGCTTCTTTTGACGTGAAATCACTTTTCACTAATGTGCCTGTTATTGGGGCACTGGATTGTCTCAAATTGAGACTCCAGGGACATCATTTTTATAGTTTTGAGGTTGATGAACTTGTTTCTCTTACTCATGCTTGTCTTGAGCAGAATACTTTTGTATTTGATGGTGTTTACTATCGCATGTCGAAGGTTTAGCGATGGGTAACCCTTTGAGCCCTATTTTAAGTGACATTTATATGCACTACTTTGAGGTAAAACTTTTTGAAACCATAAAGTTTCCGTTCTATGTTCGTTATGGTGACGATTGCTTTGTTTTGCTTGACCAAAACCAAGTTAATAATGAGCTTTTACTTTCCACTCTTAATTCTATCGATCCTTGCATCCAATTCACTATTGAAATGGAAATGGAAAGTTCTCTTTCATTCTTGGACGTTTTGATTACTAAAAGTAATAACGATTTTATGACTTCAGTGTATCGAAAGCCTTTTGCTGTTACACTAGCTCCTCACAACCACTCTTCTCATCCTCCAAACCAAAAGTTGGCCTCATTTAAGGCTTTTGTGTTTCGTGCTTTGAATATCTGTTCTTCATCCAGTTCTTTAAATACTGAGCTTTCTTATTTAAAAGCTGTGGCTTTTGATCGGGGTTACTCTCCCAAGATTATTGATTCTATATATAATAGGCTAATAAAGCCCTCTCATTCTAGCAAGGTTTCCGATTCTAAGGTTGGTTACACCATTGTTTTGCCTTTTTATCCAAAAATAAGTTATCAAGTTGCAAAGATTTTGAAAAAGTTTGGTTTCGATATTTCTTTCTCTCCTGTGAACAAAATCAAGTTTACAAACTTGAAGCATCCCATTGATTGCCAAAGCAACTGGGGCATTTATAGCATCTCTTGCAAATGCGGACTTAGCTATGTAGGCCAGACTAAGCGGCCTCTTAAGCACCGTTTGAAAGAGCATGAAAATTATGTTAAACATAAAGAACTAGCACGCTCTTCCATTGCTCACCAGGAAAGTACGCGATCATGGAATAATGAATTTTTTTTTAATGAGTACCAATCGAAAGAGCATTGTAAAACATGTTTCTGGACGCATGCGTTTTTGCCCTCGCGCCCCCGTTATCGAAATATAAGGTCCTAAAGTCAGCTGAATTTTTTTGAAAAATCGCCAATTTTAGCGATTATAATTAAATCGGGAAGCTGCGGCGCGAATTCGCTATTAGCGTCTAACGAGAAACTTGATCCCCATTTTTGGTCATCTGCAAAGCTTGTGAAAGACGGCTGTTAAGCTAAAGCTACTATAAAGCCTGTGTCGTGAAAAGTAGAGAGCTTTTTAAAGAGAAAAAAAAAGTTTAAACAGCATCAAAATTAAATTTTATTTGCGATGAAAGCACGTCCCTTGTTTAAGGGCCCCAGGAGGCGACAATGGAGCGTCCTGTTTTTTTTTAAAGTGTACGTGCTATTCTGTAGTATGAATGGGGGGGGGTGATATATTAGGTTTTTTAATTGTAAAAAATGCAAATATAAATTTTTTCTCGGGGGGGGGGGAGGGGGGAGTTTTTTTTTGAACTGGTCCAAATTTACTGAAAATTTGTTCAAATAAAAAAATCAAATAGGAATGAGGTGTTTTCTCTGTGATATTTCGAAAAAAAAATGTTTGATTGAATCGGACTTATTCCCTCAAAAGTTATGAGAGAGTATAGGGAAAAATATATCGAATGAAATATTATTAAAATCAAGAAGTCGAATTTGGGAGTGTGCTGTCCTCGCTGAGATGTTCCGATCAAAAAAAAAAAAAAATTCGAATCAGACTATGCACTCAAAAGCTATTGCGGGAGGGGGGGGGCAGAACTGACCAATAGATAGACTGACAAGTACACAGTTTCCGCAACTCAAAACCCAACTTTCCAATTTTAAATTTCTCTGTGTATTTAGTTATTTTTATTAAGTTGTGCTTTTTCGACTCAATTGTTTTGAACGGTTTTTTTTCAATGCATCACTCCTTCTTTCATAAATTTTTTTACCAATTTCTACTTTTTCAGAAAAGTAAGCTAAAACTTGTATTGATTTACAATTTTGTTAGTTTTTTCCTACCCGTTGAACATAAAGCAGAACTAGTAAAAGTTATACTAATGTTGTTAAACAGTACGAAATTAACGTGCAATATGTTTTACATTTACGTTACAGAGACTTTTCGCTACAGTGACCAATTCTGTTTGAACAGCAGGGGTTTTTACAATGAATGTCGACTCTATTAGTATATTTTAAGAATGAAAATAACTATTTCCCTCTACCCTTGATGTAATTTCCGACATGGATATAATTTTGCAGCTATTGACATTTACTATTCGTTTTCTTTTTAAAAGTTCTATTTATTTTTTCTCGATTTCAATTTAAAAAATAAATAGTTTTGCTAAGAGTGAGCAGATAGTGAAACTTCTTGTATCGATTTTTTTTAAAAATAAGAACTGATATCATAATCCATGACAATTTAATTTCCACCTCAAAGACTATTTATTTCGTTTTTTGTACATGAGCTCATATTAGCTGCTCTTCGTACTTATTTATTTAATTTTTTTGAATTATTCATTAAGAAACACGTGCAATATATTTTAACGTATAATAATTAACACATATAACTTAGTTCAGTAAAAAAACTTAAAATAACTAAAATTTTAAAATGTATTGTTATCATGCGTAAAAAGAAAAAACTTTAACTTCTTTGTAATGTTTTCGCTCCTCTGGATAAAACACTCTCTTTCCCCATCATAATCTTGACCAGCATTCTTTATTTTAGCTCATACAAGTAAAGGGTTAACGTAAAACATCTTTTACTTTCTTTGCAAATGACCAAACATGGAAACGATGCGATGCCAAGCAAGCAGCGGTAGGGAGAATCGGGAGGTAGCTTCAATTTCTTGCCAAGTCTTCAAATTTGGCTACTTTTCTGCCGACTTTAAGACCCCTTAGCTCGAAAACGAGGGGACGAGGGCACTTGATCTTTGGGTCAAAAACATGTTTCAGCTTGCTCTTTCAAATGGTACCATTTTTAACTTTTTTCATTATTACTTAAGTCGAGTACTTTCCTGGTCAGCATTGTTAGACTTCTGGTCACTGCTTTGATTTTTCTTCGGCTAGAATTATTTGTAAATGTTCGTCAGTTTCTGACCTCGATTTTTGGGAAGCTTACTATATTTGAAAAAATTCCCATTCTCAGGTGAATGATTTTTGCAGTGTTCCATTTTTCCCTGACATCTTGAAGCAATTTTTATAATTTCGTCTTCTTGTGTTTTTCTCCCGCGCTTTTTTCTTTTCCCCTACTTTCCTTTGCTGTCTTAACCATTTCTTCACTCTCCTGGCTGTTTCGCTGATCGCTGATTAGTCGGTGTTTTCCCGCTCCTCACGCGAGTTCAAGCGTACTGGCCCATTTGTTATAAATACCGGGCCCACGTGCTTCGCGCTCAGTTCTCTTAGGGCCATGCTCCACATCAGCGTAAAACGCGACCGAAAACAAAGGCAGAAACCGAAAATCTGGGTACTTTCCATAGGAACACTATTTCAATCCATTTTACGCTTCTGCTTTATTTTTCTGCTTTACGCTGATGTGGAGCATGGCCCTTACAGCTTTCATGTTGTTTGCCGAGCTTCTTGCACTGAGGAAGGGGCTCCATTGTAGCCTTGAAATAGCTATTTGCTATACTTTCTACCTTATTTGTGCTTTATTTACATTGATTTTTAACTTCAAATCCACTTTGTTTAGTTTCAGAGCCATATTTGTGATGAAAGCATGCATCTTGGTCCTTGCGGCAAGTCCTCTGGCGAGTGATTTTTTAAATGTTAATTAGTTTAATTATGTGACATATTAATTATTTTGTCCGTGATTTGTGTTTGCATGCATGGGTAGTTTCGTAACAAATTATGTTCCAATAATTTTTGCGAATATTACTCAATTAAGTGAAAATACAGAGCCCCCTGCCTAGTAAAGTGGGGACTTGCCCCTTGTTATGATTTATCAGTAAAACAGGCCTTCCTTCGAACCAAAGAAATAGGTTCATTTCCTGTGGAGTAGCATTATAATTATACGAACATTTCAAAAACATGCCTGGACAGATTCTGTATGGAAAATTACGAGTTTACAGAGAATCGCCTATGTAAGAAAGTATACGTATGTAACGGCTTTAAAATTTTAATTTTCATTCTGATATCAAGATATGTTATTTCCTTCAAATAATATAAAGAGTGTCATTACAAAAAGTTTACATTGCGAGACAAATTTTACTATAAGAATCAAAAAACCGTGATTTTTGAAATTATAATTAATAAGAATTATTTCTATGTATCAGAAATCCACAGACAGCAATTGAATAGTTTATTTCAGAAACCCGTCGAGTGCACTTTTAGTCCAGTCAAACTAACGAAAACATACCCTTAACCCGGCCAAAATTGCAACAGAAGGTTTTTCCATTGTTTTTATATCAGTAAATTTTACAGAATAACGTATCCAAAATCGGACAAAATGCGGTCAAGGGAACATCCCCAAAATTATATTTGAAAATGGGGGGCTAATGTGGCAATTATCTTCAAAAAAGGTAAGCTAGTATTCTTTAAACATATAATACAACTCATTTAGCCTTCGCAACTGGAATAATTACAGGCGATGCGTCTTGGTTAATGTTTATATGTCAGAAAAAATAGGTAAAATCTCGATAACTCATCACTTTTTTTACCATCACTAATTTTACCATCCAAATAACTCGATGCATTTGTTTCCCTGTCTGGCAACATGTAAAGTTCATATAGTTTAAAAAAAGAAAAGTTATACCACAGATGTTAGAAGGTAATTATCTTTAGTCGACTAAGCTACAGGTCGAAAAGCTGATACCCATGGGTCGTATATGACTACATAACCAATACTGCATGCCGATCAATTCGGTCAAAAAAAAAAAAAAAAAAACAATAACAACGAAAACATACACAAAAATAAAATTAGTTTTTAATTTAAAAGAAGCTCCATTTATTAGTTCATTAGGTAATTAAATAAACATTATGTGCCATAAAGTTTACAAATACCTTTGTGCTATAGATGTACAGAAAATTACAACGTTACGAAGGCACAAATGAGCAGGGATACTGCAGACACGTGTTTCGGCGTTACAAGGAACGCCTTTTTTCAATGCAAAAAAAGTTGTAAGCCTATGGATGCACATCCGACAAAAGCAACGAAAACAGAAGCGAACAGCTTATGTTAAAAAGCAAACGTAGCGGATTACCTGAACACCAAATAAAAAGTTTTAAGCCAAAAAAAGATCCAATGGGAAAATAAAGATTGAACCAAAGGTTTCTACCAGGTACGAAATGGAAAGAAAGAATTCGATTAACGACACGATAAGCCAAAAGGCTAACATAATAAAAAAAAACACCAGGCTAAACTGTAAACCGCAAGAACAAAAAAAGAGCAGAATGCAAGAAAGCGAATCGGTTAATTAAAAAACAAACAAAAAGAAAAATAAAGACAAGTAGAAAATAGGAAAATGCCAGCAAAATCAGAGGAATAAATTAGAAAGGGAAAAGGCAAAATTATACAAAAGGACGCCAAACAGCAGAAAAATAAGGAATAGCATTGCGATTGTTAACTAAGTCAGAACTGTTTTTCAAAATATGGAAGAATTCCCAAAAATCAAGATGTGATGGGTTGGGGCATTTTTGGACAATTTGAAAAGAATTAAAATCGAAAAAATGATTCTTTTCCCAACAATGTTGCGCAATACTAGACTTATTCAATTATTGCTTTTTCACATAATTCTGATGTTCCTTTAAGCGGAATTTCAAAGCACGTCGCGTTTATCCGATATAAGAGAGATTGCAATTGCAATTAATTTTATAAATATCACAACTGTTAAAAGAATGAATGGGATCTTTGAGAGAAGAGAAACATAGTTTATTCGTAGGGGAGAATACTACCTGGAAATTGAAACGTTTGAGAATCTTAGCAACCTGATAACTCACAGAAGGAAAGAATGGCAAAACAACCAAATTCTTTCTAATGAAAGTTCTCTTAACAACAGTCGTAACAACAGTGGTCCGGGTTTGACACCGGGAACCTGCAGAAATCGTTCGAAATAGAAATCGGGATCACAGTAATCGTAATAATGACAATTTTGAATGTAAGGCTTCTCTGGATTACATAATAAAATTCATTTCTATGGTCTTTTTGAAATTTTTATCTATATTCTTCTATTAAAAACTTAGTATCTTTCTATCTACGTCCTGCTTCGTTCTACCGATAGATTCGTAATTTTTCTGGCTTCATTAGTTTTAATTGGCATAAGGTTTGATAAAGAGATTCTGAAGAAATTGTGAAAAAACTTCAGATTTTTGCTCAAATTTAAAGCGATTTTCCTAAATGATTAAATATGAAATCCGTTGTTATAAAACGTGGTTGATATGAAACAGTAATAATAATAATAATGAGAATTTTCAATGAAGGCTTAACTGAATCAAACATGAAATTCATGAACGGAAAGTCGGTCTAGGTACTTTGAAATATAAATTAGTTGAAAAGCCGTTAATATTTAAATGACTTTGATCAAACAAGTGTTTAGTGTCAATCGTTTAAAATTTTAGACGCGTTGATAGTTTCTTTCTTTTTCTCTTCCATAGTTTATTTTATGGAGCATTTACTTAAGAAAATTAGGTGAAGTTTCGTAATGGAAACATTACCTTATTTCTTTAGCACATTTACATTAAAGAGAATAAAATAAAAATATTTTTGAGAAAAAAATTGAACTGACTTCATTTCTTAACTCGGTAAGTGCTCTAAAAAGTAAAAAATAATTTTATTCTTTGAACACCATTGATACTACATTTAAACATAAGTTTTGAAGTCGGTGCAAAAACTATAGGTAAAATGAT
>JAXGGA010017815.1:0-23423 GCA_038373865.1 Uloborus plumipes | reverse complement strand
TTGTTTATTTATTCATTTTTTTTGGTTTAATTTATTATTATTATTATTATTTTTTTTTTGGCAGACGATATTTTTTTTTGATTACAAAAATTGTTCATTCACGAGAGCATTTTATTCTTTACTTATATTTAACAACTGGCAACGGATTAAAAATAAAATTCGAGACATTTTATTAACGAACGAGGTTTTTTTTCTTTCTTCGATAAAATGTGTTTTGATGTTCTTTGTACTTTTATTTCATTTTTTATTTTTTTTTTCATTTGAAAACGATTGTGAAATTTTTCTACGGAAGAACTATAGCAGTTACATTCTTTAAAAGGTGCGACAAAACTTTATTTACTTTTTACGTGTCCTGATCATCTGATGAGAGGGGTATATTTTGCTTTTAGAAATCAGCTTTCAGTGTTATAAAGGTATGTTTGACACAATTTTCAGTTTCAGATATTCAAGAGAATATTGATTAGATGCTAGATTGCCGATGTCGATGTACGGGAAAGTAGGCTCGTTTAGTTCTTGACAGAACTTCTTGTTCTTATTAGGTTTCGACGAACTTTCAGAAATTGCTTCATTCTATAGTAAGTTTTAGTCCAGACCAATATGACGTTAAAGCATCCAAGATGAGATATTTGCTTTGAAAATACAAAACGTCCATAAAAGAACTATGGGGATTTGAGGTGAAATTTTGTTATAAAATTAAGTTAATGCTATAGATATTTGGGCGATTCCAGTATGATAAATGTATCATTTATTGTAGGAAATACAATACAAGAACTTTGAGTATGTTAGGATATGTTCGGATTCAAGTCCAGGCTCGAACATTAATGTACTTTCTCTCTACTGTTCTTGTTAGGATATTTCATATAGTCATTGGAGTGAAAAATACAATTAATTCTCATTAAGTATTTTTTGCAATCACTAAAATCTTTTGGCTTTACATTTATGCAGCAAAATTATACAATGAGCATATTTTTACGGTCAATATTTTGAATGAGTGTGCAATAATGTTTTTATTGGATAACTGTTTCAGTCAACAAAACTTTGGTTCTAAGAAAAGCTTACTCAACTTTTAATTTTGTTAGAAAGTGTAAAAATTTTGATTTTTCTCTTTTTGGAAAAAGTAAAACTTCAGTGTTCTCTTTATGAGGGGAGCAGATTTCAGTAACAGACTGTTCGATACCTTAAGACTTTTGGTATACATTTCAGCAGTTACAAGACTGTTGCTCTATTTCATCTGATTCCAGATTGTTTTTTATCTGTGGAGGAAATTGATTTTAATTAAATATACTTATTTTGAACATTACAATAGCGTTGTCAGTTGAAATTTATTACTTTTAAACACAAATAAAGCACCTATGTATTTTTAATAAAAATAACTTAAACGAAAACTATACAAAATGTTAGCGATTAAAAAATAATAACCTATTTTTCTTTCAGTTTTGTGTAATTAATCTATACAGCTATTTATTTACACATAAAGTTAGGTAAAAATATTTCAAAAATTTTCGTAAATAAGTCAGTACTTAAGGTTTAAATAGTACACAATCAAATTCAATATTTCACAAGAATATTCAATGTAATAAAGACAAAAATCGTTTTTTCCTCCTCAACGAAAATATTCCCTTTAAAACAGTTTTCTATCAGCAACATATCCTTAATTTTTTGAGCATTACATCAAATTAAAATGTATAGATTTATTTTATTATGCTAATGTTTGACGAATATATGCTGAAATGTTTTAGAAGCTGTACTTAGACTGTAAAAAAAAGCTTAAGAAGAGTTCTTAAAGGTACAACTGGAAATTTCTAGCTGTAATTTTTTTTTCAACTTCAGATCTAAACCGTTTTATTAGGTTATGAAAATGTGGGATTGCAGCCTTAATTAAAAGAAAGGAAGTTCATAATAATTTCTTCTGTAAACAGTGTTTTTTTACCATCCCCCCTTCGCAACGTTTTTTTCTACTGGATGATACGTTAGATGTAACAAACATTTCGAAAAATAATGTACGCAATTAGTTTTTATTCACATTTTGTAGCAACTTCAGATCGTTATAGACATTAAATGCGCTAAGTTTTATACAATCAAAGTGTTAATGATTTTTATGCCTTGGAACCAGTTATTGTGGTATAGAGTCTAAGCTGATTGTGTTTACGATAGCTATTAAAAAATTAACTTTTTTTTTGTGTATAAGAATTTGTAGATGTGGATCAAGTGCTTTCACGTCCAGCTGACATTAAACCTTTGTGCTCATACATGAGTTTTTCCCGTTTTTCAATAGCCCCAGTCACTGGCAAACAGAGTTCAACTAAGATAAAGTGTTGTGCTCTCTTAATTTAAAGGAAAATGACTGAGCGACTGGAGCAACGCTATTGCATCAAATTTTGCAAAAAGCTGGGAGATAGCTACGTAGAAACAACTCGGAACATACACACGGCTTTCGGTGGCGATTTTCCATTACATTTCTTGCATTTAATTTTGACGTTTTTTGGCAAAAAACAGGTCTTTGTGGTTGAACAGACAGTTTAGCCCTTTGATATGCCCCTCTGCGACTTCTGGCTGTTCCCCAAACTCAAGAGGCGAATAATAGGAACGAAGTTTCAGACAAGAGATTATGATATGGCTGCGACAACCGCCTAGCTTCAGAGACTTCTTGGAATGTGTCATACAATGGCAACACCGTTGGGAGAAGTGTGGAGAATTCCAAAAAGACTACTTTGAAAAGGATTAGGTAGCCAATGCTCCAGGTTTTCAGGGTGTTTTTTCATCCAAAGATCGGATACTTTTCTGACAGTCCTTGCATTGTGATTTTGTTATTATGCCAACTTCGCAGCAAGGAATTCACTGCTTTCCTTTGTTTTATGGTATGTAAGGGGGGGGGGGAATAGAAAAGCAGGACTTTATTCACTAATAAGTAGTTAAAAGTCAAAATGTTAATGTCTTAAAAAATAGTCTTGGCACAATACACAATTTTTTTTTAACTCAATTCATCCAAGAGAATGAGAAGGGGCTAAAGATAAAACACTGGAGTTCTGTTTGCATTTACTCCGACTGACACAACATTGAGTTAAGGATTAATCGTAAAATAGCATGCATCTAGTAATTAGTTTTAACAGCGCTATTTTACATCTTGAGAAACTTTGAAAATTTATCAAAACGTTTTTCTGCAACAATTCCTTTAAAAAATCAACGACTCTGCTTAAAAATTGGTCATCTATAATAATACTCGTATAATATAAGTACCTGGCGACCGAGTCCTGCTCGGTTAAAAAAAGGGGGGTTTATAAAATCGTGCTTTTTCTAAAGTTCAAAGTACTGATTTATATAAACTTGAAAAGCATTTTTAAGCCCTTGGTTGCAATTACGCGTTTAAAACAGCCGTAATTCATTTTAAAAAACACAACCTTATTTAGACAAGACATCATCATCACAACCTTATTTAAACGATGCGCACCGTAAAAATCGCAAAACTTTATTTTGATGGATCTCTACCATTTTAAAAACAATAACAACTCTAATGTTGTCAAAATCGGTTTGCCAAATACCATAAAAATTTTAATTTACGCTGCTGTTATTAAATATGAAATCCATTGTTATAATAAAATGTGGTTGCTATGAAACAATAACAATAATAGTGATCTTAAAGAAAATGGCGAAAGAAAGCTTCTCAAACTCTTAATGAAAACACAAAAAACTAGTTTTTTTGTGAAAACTCGCGTTTTTACAGAAAAAACGATGTAGATGAACTCAACAACCAAAACTCTATCTAAATACCAAATTTTATCGAAATCGTAAGAGCCATTTTCGAGATCCGAAATACAAGAATTGCTCGTTTAAAGATATAAGATATAATAAAATTTTATTTATGTTTTATTATATTAATATATATAGATTATATAATAATATATTAAAATTTTAATAGTTTAATGAAAATATAAAGCAGGTTTGCGTCAAAACTGTTTAATCCAATGCAAACTTTGCTGAGACTATTTATTCGACACATAAAAAATTTGACATTAAAGTAATAACAGAAGATATGAAAAAATATACTCATAAAACTGCTTTAAGTAATCTAATTGGGCGAAATTTAGCTTACACGTCATATACACTTATCACAGACATAACTGGAAAATTCTTTTCCCTCTAGAATACTTCACTCAATAAAATTTCTAGCAGATTCCTCGGTTGATGGAATTAAGCCAATTCCCGGCATGTTTACTTCTTTTCTGGTGACAGTTTGAGAAAAAATTCTCCTTTAGTTCCTAGCCGAACAAAATTCTATTCGATGGAGACTGAAAATAGAGTAAATAAAATGAAATGGATGGAGAAGAGATAAAGCAATTGAAAAATGCGTCAAAATAAAATAAATCTGTGATGTATTTAAATGTGCAATATAGTTTATACTGAAAACAGCTGAAGCGAAATCCTAATTACTTCTATCAGGGATTATTTACTTGTTAGACTGAAGTTTTTTCGGAGGTTATGTGACAGCTTCTGAAAATAATATGTATGGCACATATGTAACGATGAAATCAATCATTAGAATGACTTTGGTTGCTATAGCACTTCAGAAAAACGAAAAAAGTTTGTATTTAATCAGTCACAGGTTGATGGGGAAAAACGGGCAATTAACAATACATTTTTCTTTAAGAAAAAAAAATCTATATACATAGCAAAGTACTTAAATTTAATTTGAAGTTCATATTATTGCAGTGTATTAGAGAATTATTCAGTTTTGCTAGAGCGCTCGCATACACACACATATGCAAGATCTCGGCCACACCTTGGCAGAACTAAAAGACTCCGAGCTAAAAACCTGCCGCTAGTTTTGTATGCGAAAGACTGTCGACATTGAAAAGAATAGTTCCTGATTAGGGAAAAAATGCGTAGACAGCAATCTTTGTGCTTCAACAGCGATACTTTTTTTCTTTTAACTGTTAGTACAAAGTGAACTGTTTCAAGGAGTTAAGTGTTCGAAGGAAAACATTTTTGTGCTTAGCTTTCGAATCTGAGCACAGAGCGCACGGTCGAACCAGGGGGCTATTTCAGACCCTGCAATGTTGTGTGCTTCCGAATCGTCATCGCTTTACCCCTCCTAATCTAAGAGGTCCTGCCACGTGTAACGCATGTCAGGCTGCTTTTCTGAAACACTTTATGCTTTCTGAAATTTAAGTGTAATTGATTTTTTTTTGTCGTGTGCCAGCCAGGCTGGCAATTTGGGGTGCGCTGCTTCACTTTTCCAACTGTACCGTTATTTGGTGTGAAGTCCGACTACCACAGTACACGCATGCCATAGGTACCCGTTTATAGGGTAGGCAACCTTTCACACAACAACACATTCACACAAAGAAAGGACAAGGACAGGAGAGAGAAAGCACATCCATGCCCAAGCCGGGACTCGAACCCGGGGCCACACCATCCATGGCAGACTGCTCTGACCACTAGACAAGGTGGCCGGCGTGTGATTGATTAATAACGCGAATAACTAAAAATAGTTGAGGTGTTGCGGATACGAAGGGTGAAAACATATTCGGGACATTTCTTTCTTTCTTTTTTTCGTTACAGGAATCTTTTCTCTGCTGAGAACTTATATGTAGATTTTTCATGTTTATTTTGCTCACTTTTATTTCCAGAAACAAGCTGAAAAACCTAAATTTATCTGTAACGACTCTTTTGCATTTCATCACATTTGTTCAAATCTGTTTAGGGCCATTCCAGCCTTACGTGTGTGACTTTTTGACGCCATTTCTGTGCAAATAACAATAAAAACCAGGCCGATATTTTTTATATATTTCTTAGTGGTTGCTATTGGAGTAACAGAAGATATGCAAAAGTTGTAATGCGGCGTTATTTTTTCATAGGACACTTTTGAATTTTTTTTATAAAATTTTAAATACAGAGTTACGTGTGTGACTCGGAAAATCTGAAAATAAGCTATACCTGATATTATTGTGTAATTTCCTGTGAAGTTTTAAAAGATAAATGAACGGTGATTTTTGTGCATGTGTCTAAGTATACTAAGTAAGTATTCCACATATTATTTTTTTTCTAAACTTCGTAGAGTAGCAGTAAAAAATTTTTAATATTCCTTACGTGCGTGACACTAGAGCCTTACGTGTGTGACCGCGTGCAGCATGTCTTCATTTTAAAGTCAATTCAACTTCCACAACTGATAATTATAGCTATCAGCATTATATATGTGTCTGTCTGTCTGTACCCCCTCCCCCCTCCCACCGCCCCCCACTTCTAATATTTTTTGAGTGAGCAGTCCGATTTGAACAAACTTTTTTTTTTGTTCGAAAGATCTCGGCGAGGAGACCTCATTCTCATTTTGACTTTCAGATTTGAACAATTTTTCGTTCAACTTTGAACCGTTCAAACAACCTGTCCCCCGTTAACAACTTTTGAGTAAACAATCCGATTTGAACATTTTATTTCTTTTGTTCTAATAATCTCGGCGAGGATTAATAATTCTCATATTTAATATTTTGGTTTGAGCCCTTTTTTGTTCAACTT
Source organism: Uloborus plumipes (assembly GCA_038373865.1). Taxonomy (NCBI): domain Eukaryota; kingdom Metazoa; phylum Arthropoda; class Arachnida; order Araneae; family Uloboridae; genus Uloborus; species Uloborus plumipes. The sequence goes on along the minus strand of JAXGGA010017815.1, from coordinate 16,913 downwards.
TGAACCGCTCAAACAACTGGTCCCCCGCTAATTACTTTTGAGTTAAACAGTCTGATTTGAACAAACTTTTTTTGTTAGAAAGATCTCGGCGAGGACAATTAATTCTCATGTTTGACTTTTCGAATTGCCCCCCACCCCCCACGTACCCATTATCTTTCGGATGAATATTTTACCAAATTTGAAATTTGAAATTGGCAAACGGGAAAGTAGGCTCGTTCAGTTCCGGACGGAATTACTTGTTTAATATTTGATTTTTTGCCCTAAACGAAAGATCTGATTTTGTTGGACATTGCCGCTAGTAAATAATTAAATTGCAAAGATGTGTTCACAAAATAAAGAATGAAGACGAAATTAATTCTCATTTGTATACGAATTATATATAGGTTATTTTATAATTTATTTATATAACATGTTACATGTAATCAGAGGAGATTAACAAAAAAAAAATTAATTTAAAAAATCGGTTTCTGGGAAAGTTTCTCAAACAAAGACCTGATTCTTAACCCTTCACTGCACGATTTTTATATTTTCATGAAAAAAGTCATATGTTACCTTTTAATAGTTCAGGAAAAATGAAGAAAAAAATTTATCTTCAAAAGGTGCACCAAAAATGATGTTTTAATTGTTTGTTCTACATATGGCACAAAGCACATAGCATATGCTTTGTATACCGATAAGTGTAATAATCTACAATGTGTTTTGTGCCATAAGTGGTACAAACAAATTTGCCACTATGTGTATTAAAACATTTTTAGAACAAAGGAAATAATGACTAAACACACTTCTAACGGAAATGCAGACACTCTTTTTTTCAAAAAGAACTGTAATACCTAGACTAGTGCAACTAACTAGTACATAAACATCACACTAAACTGTTATAGCAATGTTCCAGAAGTGACGTAAAACTCAGTTTAACTGCATTTAAAAAGTCATTGGAATATATGAGGGTTTATTTGGTTTGTGCCAGATCTGGCACACCGTGCAGTGAAGGGTTAAGGTAAACCATTCAAAAGTCTTACGTGTGTGACAGCTTTTAAAGAGCCTCGTTAAAACGTTTCTGCCAAATGGATGAAGATGTACGTCAGGTTACAGGTGTTATGTATCAAGTTAATTTATGATATGAGATAGTTTTCTTTTAGTCCCCTAATTAGACCTTGGGGGGAAACTTTTCTATCTTTTGCCTTACGTGTGTGACCAAAAAAAAGTAACCTGCATATTTTGAGGGGTTAAAAACTTATGAAACACTTTATTACAAAAAATATGAGATATAATCATACTAAAGGATCTACGTTCATGATATTTGATAGTTTTTCCAAAAAAAATTGACTATTAGATGAAAAAAATTCTCTGACATTTTTTCACTAATAATGCATTTTTTTTTTTTAATTTGTCTCAATGTTATTAAACAAGGCTAAAATATGAGAAAAGAAAAATTTTATCTTAAAATTGATGCTGGAATCGAAAATAGTAGATATTTTTTTGTCAAAAAATAAGGTTTGTTTTTGTATTATGGGGGGAAAAATTTTTGGTGTGTTAGGACCACTTTTCGTGGAATTGCCCTTTAATAGGCTCCTATTTGAATTTTATAATATCTCTACATTGAAAAAAATAAAGTGTTGTATAAGCAGAGGTTCCAGTTAAAAACTGTAAAATGCACAGTAATAAACTTTAAAATTAGCAATTTCACAGTTTATTTCTGTAAAGCAGCAATTTTACTGTTTATCACGGTAATTTTGCAGTTTATTTTCACAAAATGAACTGAATAATACTGTTAAACTAACAGTGTAGTTCTGGCATCAGAGGTTCCAGCTTAAAACTGTAAAATGCACAGTAATAAACTGTAAAATTAGCGATTTTACAGTTCATTACTATAAAACTAGCAAGTTTTACTGTTTGTTACTTGTAAAATTAGCAAGTTTTACTGTTTGTTACTTGTAAGATTAGCAATTTTACTGTTTATTACTTGTAAAATTAGCAAGTTTTACTGTTTGTTACTTGTAAAATTAGCAAGTTTTACTGTTTGTTACTTGTAAAATTAGCTGTATTATACTGCAAAAACAACATCTGTTTTTTACAGTGTACGGCAAGTAAGTGCTCTGAAAATATTTTAACCAGACTGGTTTTGGAGCCGCATCTTAAGAAATCAAACAGCATTCTTGTAACGCTTTTCACTTCTCCGCTAAACCGGGCGAAGGTGGCGACTGTCTCAAAACACAGATAACAATAAAGGGGAAGAATAGTAAGAAGTACTTTGAGCCATATCAAAACGTAGAAAGATGCTAATTTCAAATACATAGTTTAGTTGAATGCGTCAAAAGGATAACAAAAGTGCAAGTTTTTAATTGGAGACTTCAGAAAGTTCCCACTTACAACCCATCACTCCCTTTTTAAGTGGAATGGTTCGCAAGTGTTAGGCGTGGCTTTCACGGATGAACAGTATACGAGTAACTCAGCAATATCTCTGGTGTGTAAAAAATGTCCAAAGATAATGAAAGTGAGAATAATTTTCACTTTGCTCTATTGCAGGTCACCATAATTCCATTGTATTCTTTATCATTATCATATGCGGCAAATGTTTGGCATTTCGAAGAACATGAAGCAATTCTTAACTCTGAGGTCGAAGAACTCGCGTGGTTTGTCATTGCATCACTCAATTTATATAGGCGTAACATATAAGTCTAAAGTCTCAATTCGGTAAGAGTGAGACACATTTTACCGAAACCCAGACAAATATTGGGGAGGAGAACTACGCTGACAGGGATAGTTGACTAAGTTGCTATGTTTTCATTCTATTCGCTGACGTTAACAACTGAGGAACTTCGCATGAAGCGGGAATAAAGAAGACGCAAGAAAGAATTCCAGTAGATGACACAGTTGGAGGGAACAATAAATGAAATTTAAACTTCTCTCACTGTCTTTTTGATTTTGACGAGACAATGTATTCTATTCTTTCTAGAGTATGAGGGAGAAAAGCAGAAATATCTGCAATTGATTTTGTTTATCTTCTTCGTGGTCTGTTGAATCTTTTCAAAACATTTCGTTTTTTTTTTTTTTTTGCTAAGAGTTGTATTTCATGTTGCAATTTGCTTTCGTCACATAAGTAAGCGTTCGAAAAATTTAGAAATTCTAATTCCTCAAAAGTTTCTGGAACGAACTTTTCTAGTGCTATGCAAAAAATGTCTTGACAGGAAGACAGTCTAAGTTCTGAGGTTCTGGAACTTGCAGAAAGGAATATATCGTGCTATCCTGTGAATGTGAATTTCACTGAATGTTGTGACTTTTCAAAAAGATCTCGAAGAAAAAAAAAGAGAAAAGTACGATAAATCATCCAAAGAATAGGGAGGCACCAAAATCGCGGATTAGCGGATACCACGGATAATCAAACAATGGGGAAAAACGATACTAGTGCATGCAATAGTTTTAAAAAAAGTCAATAACACAACACATATACATTTAAACTATTGCTAAAAATGACCACATTGAGTGTAAAAAATACCTTGAAAAGCCTAATGCATTTTTATTTTATTTATTTATTTATACTCATTTATTCATTTCATTTATTTATTTATACTCATTTATTCATTTCATTTATTTATTTATTTATTCATTTCAATTATTTAGTTATTTATTCATTTATTTCATTTATTTTATTTTATTTTATTTTATTTATTTATTCACTTTTTATTTATTTATTTACTGCATTCAGTAAATCATCACCGTGAAAAAAAAAAAAAAAAAAAAAACTAAATTGTGTAAGACCCAAGGATAATCCGATCGCAGATAGTCGGAAGTTTACTGCAATATGAGTATGAGGGACATAGCTATATACATTGACCGCAGCTTGTATGAATCAAGTTTGTTCTAGCAATTTTGATTCAGTGAAATGGCTGACTCAATACAGCGTGTTATTCAATAAGGCTGGATATTATTCTGTTTTTTAGCCTACTTTCCCGTTAAAAATAAAAGAGACGAAAAAAGTATTAAAAGTGGCTTAATGCATCTAAAAATATCGCCAAGCCCAAAATATATCGCCAAGTTCAAAAATTATCGCCAAGTCCAAAAAAAGTCAAAAAGAAACAAAAAAAAAAAAAAAATATCGAAAAATTAAAAATTTGAAAGTAGGGTATTGAGATGGGGAATTTGTGTGTCGGTCGGTCTGTCGGTCTGTCTGTCCCACAATTATGACTTTTGAATGAACATTCCGATTTGAACGAAATTTTTTTTGTTGGAAAGATCTCGGCGAGTACAGCTCATTCCCATATTTGATTTTTCAATTTGAACAATTTTTTGTCCAACTTTGAGCCGTTCAAACAACCTGTCCCGCTATATTAACCTTTTAGTTAACAGTCCGATTTGAACAAACTTGTTTTTGTTCGAAAGATCTTTTCAATGATACTTCATTCCCGTATCTACATTTTCGATTTGAACAATTTTTGTTCAACATTGAACCGTTCAAACAAGCTGTCACCTCTAATAACTTTTGAGTGAACAGTCCGATTTAAACAATTTTTTTTTGTTCGAAGCATCTCGGCAAGGGTACTTCATTACCGTATTTAAATTTTAAATTTGAACATTTTTGGTTCAACATTGAACCGTTCAAGCAACCTTTCCCCACCTAATAACTTTTAAGTGAACCGTCCGAATTGAATAAACTTTTTTTGTTCGAAAGATCTCGGAGAGACTCATTCCCATATTTCACTTTTCAATTTGAACCATTTTTCGTTCAATGATGAACCGTTCAGAAAAAATTTTTAACATGAGCGCCTACTGGGAAATTTAAATTGAATGTTGATTCTGAACTTAAAGGCGGATTTCCTTCAAACTAACTTTGTAAGAAAACGGTTTTGATAAAAAATGTATGTAAAGTACTTTTCTGAAAAATCTTCTGTGAGGACTCTGATTCCGACTCCGATTCCGCAAACATGGCGGAAATGCAGGCTCAGAAAAAAATATGACTGACTGGGCAGACGATTTTTTGTTTATTTATTATTTTTTTTGTTTAATTTATTATTATTATTTTTTTTTATTTTTTTTGGCAGACGATTTTTTTTGTTCACAAAAATTTTTCATTCACGAGAGCATTTTATTCTTTATTTATATTTAACAACTGGCAACGGATTAAAAATAAAATTCGAGACATTTTATTAACGAACGAGGTTTTTTTTCTCTTCTTTGATAAAATGTGTTTTGATGTTCTTTGTACTTTTATTTTATTTATTAATTTTTTTCTTTTGAAAACGATTGTGAAATTTTTCTACGGAAGAACTATAACAGTTACATTCTTTAAAAGGTGCGACAAAACTTTATTTACTCGTTTATTTACTTTTTACGTGTCCATTTCATCTGATGAGAGGGGTATATTTTGCTTTTAGAAATCAGCTTTAATTGCTATAAAGGTATGTTTGACATAATTTTCAGTTTCAGATATCCAAGAGAATATTGATCAGATGCTAGAATGCCGATGTCGATGTACGGGAAAGTAGGCTCGTTTAGTTCTTGACAGAACTTCTTGTCAACAATTTAATTCATTGAAGCGGTCGATTTAATTATCCACTCCGGCATCCCCTCTACGAACAAAAACTTTGGTATAGTGAGACCAGCCATGCGTTAAAGATGCATTCGATGAAATAAAATGGAACTCCGGTAACTCGACAAGCGGATAATTCAACAACTTCGATAAGTCGACGTTTCTTTTTCCAATGGTTGGTCGAATGTTAATATTATTATGAGCAAACCTCCGTAACTTGCCACATATTGACGGGGACATCTATAAGTTGACATCCACTTGCTAATTGAGTTCTCTTTTTACTGCCGATAGTTGTGCCCATTGACCATTTCTGAGAGTCTTGCGGAAACAAGGCAGCACAACGCATGTTTTTCAAACAAGTGTGAGCAGGGCTTTTCTCAAGAGCCCTGATGGACAAGGAGCTCTTATCTCTTTTCAAAAATAATGAATTTATTCTTAATTGTTCTTTAATTGTTCTGTTCTTTTTAAACAAAACACAGGGAAGAAAGATCATTTACTGAAATTAATTTTTAAAACGTGGATAGTAAGTACTAGTAAATAAAAAATATAGAAAACTCTTTAAGCTAACATTATTTAGACTCGGTAAGATTAGACGGTCATATTTTCGTAGTCCCTAGGAGTGTCGAGTTATTGAGGTTCCACTGTATGCCTATACTTCGCAGCAACTTAACTTGGCAGTGACGTCACTACGGTCGGATGACGTCAGCGTGACGTTAGCCTATGAAAAACGAGCTACATAAAACGTCACAGCCTACTTGGCGAATAAGAGGAAATCGCTGACTGCTTGTGAGCTCTTATTGGCTCCGCCCGTAGTGACGTCACTGCCAAGTTAAGTTGCTGCCAAGTATAGTGTAGCATTTTCATAGTAATTCGTGCATCTAAGCGTAGCAAATTTTGTAAACAGCAAGTTGCTACAAGGAATTGTTTCATCAAAATAGTTAAACTGCTTCCAAAATATTGGGATAAGAAGGGGAAACAATCAATTTATCAAAAAGTTTTCAACCGTGTATTTTTAACTGTGGAAAAATCCTATTTGCGCCTACTATGTCACTTTTAATGCACAAATCTGGTTTTGAAAACTTTTCATAACAATTTGATGTGTTTTATATAAAAGTTATGTGGTGCCTCTTTGGGTAGCGATTTTGGATACATGGCGCTTCTTCACTTTCTCCTAAAAAAATAAGAATAAATTATAGCAATAGTGACAACAACAATAATAATAATAGTAATAACAAGATAAAAATAATAATAATTAATATAAATCTTTTAAAGAAGTCCTTTTTTTAAGAATTGTATGTGTTTCGGTGGCTACTTTCTTTTTACTCGGGAAAATAATAAAATTCGACAAAGTGCATGATATTTTTTCAAGCTTATATCCAATTGATAAGATTTTCCCCCATCAATTCTCAGGAAAAGACACAAAGAGATAAACTCGAGCTGGCATACTCGCCCAAAGGTACTTTCTTACTGAACCCGAAAAGGCATTGTGTAAATGTAATTGGGATCAGATTTGAAAAGATTCTAAACGGAAAGGCCATACTTTTTTTAAGAAGCAAGATACTATTTTTAAGCGTTTTGCAACAAAGTATGTGAAGTAGAAATATAGGAGTTAAGTGTTAATATTTTTCTGCTTTTCCATAGAGTTTTTTCTAAATTTCAGATCAGTGTAATTATTTTTTAATGTACATTTTGCCTAGTTGGGGGGGGGGGTCAAAAAATCTCTCCCTCCTTTTATTGCTATGTATCGTAATAAAGATATTTTTTTCTGTATAAGAAAAAAAATTTCATTTCTCTCAATTCACAAGACTCTCATTCTCACACAAGAACAGGAGACATAAAGCGTTCTTTTTGAGTCAACTTACAATAAGAAAAAACAAAGGAAGTGCTGCAACCTTAAATATTGGACAAATATGCATAGAGTAGCAGGTATCTGCAAATTTGTGTGGTTTTATGCTATAATGTCCTTGTGTACATGTTTACACGTACGGACGAATACAAGGAGGGGGGGGGGGTCATAATCCCCTAAAATTGATTTTAAAGGTTTTCTGGAGTTTATCTTAACGAGGTTCGCTTGTAGTTCATTTTGAAATCATAAAGAACAGAAATCTTATTTTATGACCTCACCAGAAAAATTCAACACTGGAACTTCGGATTTTCAGGATGTTTGATTTAGAAATGTAAAAACGAAGAGGTGCAAAATTATCTGGACTGGCTCACAGGTACCCTGAAGGACTTGTAATGCAAATTAATATAAAACATTGCATATGACAATAAATTCTTAGTTCAAATAAACTGTAGAGCGACTGTTGTAACTGAAAAATGGTGGCTGGAAGAGGTAAAACAAATAAAATCCGTAATTTATGTCGTGCTTTTAAGCTTAGTGAATGACAATATTTCTTCTTCATGTTAGTGGAGTTTCACATTTGTATTTCTTTTTTTGAAATGGATTTCTAAACCTTGCAGAGCTAATACCTCTTTTGAAAATTGTACCTTTGGAATGTTTTTCCCCTTTTGCTAATTTCTTAAAACATCGCGAGGTGGCGTTGTCAACTTCAGATTCAAACTACAGATTAATAAATAATAAATGCAAAGTTCAGCAACCCATAGATTTACAAATAGCAGTAACACCAATATCATTTTATTTCATTACATCCTTGAACACCATTAAATCTTATTTCAAAACACTCGCTTTTAAAGTCCTCAAATTAAATGAAAATTGAGCCCCAAGGGCTTGATTTAAAATTGTATCTTATAAAGACTTGGTTAGCTGTATCAATGAACTAAATTACTTTAACATTTATAAATTTGAAAAACCTCACAATTTGGAAAAAAAAAAAGAAACACTTAGCTGACTTCTGCGCTCAACCATCCATGCTGCATATTTATTATATTACTATCCTTGGAAATTTACTTCCGGAACTATAATCATTGCTAGAAACCTTTTAAAAATTCAAAAGTTTTCAAATCCGATATTTTCTCGACTACAGAATCACAATTTCGCATTGCTCTCTTCCTCGGGCTAGGAAAGTGATCGATTCTTGCTTCAAACTTCAAACTTACTTGTACAACGTCTTTTTTAATGCATAGAATTTTTTAAAATTTTCGTTACAAAAAAGAAGCATTTTTACCATTAAATACATAGCTCTAATCTCGCTCGAAGGCAGCAATGCCATGTTTTTACTCTTTATTTTTAAAGACCGTTCTTAATGCATTTCTTCTTTAGGAAACTATTTTACCGGTGAAAGTTAATGGATACTTTTGAAATATCAGAACGTCGCCTCAGAGTAACAGTAAGACATATACAATAACAGAAATAATAATAAGATATCCTACTGTTGCTTTGAGGCAAGGATATGGTGTTGAAGTCAAAAAATCATTCTTTACTCGTCGATGAGTTTTTATATCCGTCGATGAGTTTTTTTTTTTTTTTTTTTGTCTGATTTCAACTTGCTTATTTCTATTAAACGAGTGTGGTGTCCGGAAAAAATTCTATCATCTAACAAAAATATTAGGATCATATAAACCAAATTGAAAGAAAGAAACGTAGTCTGATACTTGTTTGGATAAAATTAAAACGTTGTCACATTCACTGAGTAAAGTTCCCATATCTCTTTAGTTTTTACTTTAATAAACTATAAATGATATTTAAATACAATACTTAACAGAAGTATTACATACCTTTACCCACGAAAAATACCTTTAAGATTTTTTTTTCTTAAGGAAGAAAAAAAAACCTTAAAGAACGCTTAGTCGCTGTTTCATTTTCACTGTTGACTTCATAAGTGAACAAGTTGGTCTTAGCAATTCTACTATTAGTGTCATTCCATAGAAATGTCAAATTCAGTCGAAGAAAAAAAAATAACGAAGCAAAAAGGTATCAAAATAAATAAATAAATAAATAAATAAAAACCATACAACATAAGAAGTTAAAAAAAATTGAAAAGGTATTGTAATTTATACTGAGATTAGCCATAATAAATAGTTTGTAGTGTGTTTACTGCTTGCTATTCGATGGTTACGTTAGTCACGTTACGTTAGTCACACTCCATCTTGAGTAAAAGTGACACTTAAGACTAAAAAAAATTAAGATTTAATAAATGTGTTTGATGTTTTTAAAAGCCAACTTTACACATTTTTCAAATATATCATTCAGTTTTTAATACTTGCTTAACTTTGAGAAATTTTTGTCTCACAACATGAGCATTCATTTTCAGGGTTGCAAAAATGTTACGTTAGTCACGCTGCTATTTTGGTTGAAAAAATATCTACTGTCAGTAATTTTGTTTTAAATTCTTAGCAAAAATGATACATAGATACCATGTACATTGTAAATCCACCAGCATAACTAAAAAATATTTTTTATGCTTTAAGTTACAAGTAAAAACAGTTACAAAATCAGATCTGAATGTTACGTTAGTCACTATGGAATGACCCCTATATAGACGAGCAATTCTGGGTCAGATTTTTAATTGTTGCGAGCTGGGGTCATCATAGTCTAAGATCCCACCGCAGTTTATCTACACTCATAGCGTACACTCATCTCGTATATGTCAAATTAAAGCTGATTTCTTTCTGAACGTGATGCACTATGTCCGCCTATGTAAAAGTGCCCGAAACCTATAGGCAGCCTGGCCTAAACAGGTCACATGAATGTAGTATTTCTACACTCATAGCGTACACTCATGACTCATATATCAAATTGAAGCTAATTTTTTTCTGAACGTGGTGCACTAAGGCTGCTTATGTAAAAGTGGCCGCAACCTCTAGGCAGCCTGGCCTGAAGTTTAGGGTCCAAAATTTCAAATGGTTATAAAAGACGGAAAAATTGGTCGATTCTTTTGTTTTTTTTTACTAAAATTATTCTTAATGTGAGTACTTTTTCGAAAAGAAATTGATGAACTTAAATTTCAAAAATTGCCGATAGGGGGCGCTTTAGACTTTGGAGCTAAAAACAACTACTTTTTACCGTTTTTTTTCGTATTTTCGTACTTGATTCAAAAAGTTCAAACTCTAACTTAAATTTTGAGTCCAAAATATCAACTAATTTCCAGTTTTTAGCAATATTCGGACCAAACGTCAAAAAATGTGTTTTTCTGCTTTTTAACTTGTCCTTTCATGTAAAAAAGATTATTAAAATCATCTGGCGATACTAATAATGTGAAAATAAAATTAAATGCACACTTTCTGAGTTGTAAAATACAAAATTTCTGGGTAAAAAAATGTTGGAAAAAAATTATTTATTCTTTTTTTAGTTACGAAAGGGTTATCTGATTTTATTTTAACATTATCAGGTGATTTTAATAATTTTTTACATGAAAGGACTAGTTGAAAAGCAGAAAAACACAATTTTTGACGTTTGGTCCGAGTATTGCTAAAAACCGGAAATTAGTTGATATTTTGGGCTCAAAATTTAAGTTAGAGTTTTAACTCTTTGAATCAATTACGAAAATATGAAAACAAACGGTAAAAAGTAGTTGTATTTAGCTCCAAAGTCTAAAGCGCCCCCTATCGGCAATTTTTGAAATTTAAGTTCATCAATTTTTTTTCGAAAAAGTACTCACATTAAGAATAATTTTAGTAAAAAAAGCAAAAGAATCGACCGATTTTTCCGTCTTTTATAACCATTTGAAATTTTGGACCCTAAACTTCAGGCCAGGCTGCCTAGAGGTTGCGGCCACTTTTACATAGGCAGCCTTAGTGCACCACGTTCAGAAAAAAATTAGCTTCAATTTGATATATGAGTCATGAGTGTACGCTATGAGTGTAGAAATACTACATTCATGTGACCTGTCTAGGCCAGGCTGCCTATAGGTTTCGGGCACTTTTACATAGGCGGACATAGTGCATCACGTTCAGAAAAAAATCAGCTTTAATTTGAAATATACGTCATGAGTGTATGCTATGAGTGTAGATAAACTGCTGTGGGATCTTAGACTATCAGAGATCTAAAATGGCTGCTGCGTTGGCTTGGTTTTGCACCAAAGTTTCTTTATTTGTGACGTCCTACGAAACATCACCTTGTTTTAAAAATCAGACATTTTAAGAAATAAATTGAAAATAAACTTTTGGGAAAATTAAATGATTTTCTTCACCCCAATATTAGTGACTAAAAGTCGTACTTCTAAAGAATTTAGTTTACTCTTGTAGAAATAATGCAAATTTAATGTAAATTAGTTTCAAACCAGATTAAAAAAGTAAATATTAGCTTTTTCAAAGAAAGATGGCATTAGTTTACTAAACTCACATCTTTTAGCCGAACAAAAAAAAAAAATCTACCGTATAAAAGGGGTTATGCGGTCTTGCTAATATTTTTTTTCAACTGCAGCACTGACGGCTGCGATTCAGGTTTGATTTCGTTAATTTTTAAAATTAATTAGCTGTAACAAAAAATATATATAAATGGATAAAATTCCCACTTAAAATTTTCTTCAAATAGCTATTCATTAACTAAATTTTCAACCACATCTGAACTAAATTTCAAATAATTTTCCCTCTAAAATAACAGCAACTGCAAGATGAACCATTTTTATTGCAACCACCGTTTTGTTCGAATGGATAGTTCTACTACTACTTACTGAAACTTTTAATGACTCATTAAAAGGAACTCATTAACCATTAGCTGTTAAATTTTTCACCAGTCCATGTCTTCGAAGCGCTTGCTTTTCCTGCACACTGGACACGGCAGCGTACATTGTTATTCCTTGTCACGAGTTGTTATTAAAACTGGCGACTAAGAAAAGGGCTCCTCGTAATGGAAAAGGATTCGAGTTTCCCCGTCCACTTTAACATTCTCGAGCGACAACACGAACGAAATTGGCTTCTTCTATTGCGATCTTATTTCACGTTTTCGATTTCTGGCTTCGTGGGCAGTGGCGTCGTTTTGTTGTTCGTTTACAACCTCAGCTCGTTTTGCGCTTCAACGTTTCCTTTATTCTACTCACCGCATAAGATCCAATCATTTAAAGAGGATAAAATGGCAGATTTTTAATTTTTCAATATTCTGCCGTGCTAAGTACAAAAATCGTATCTGCACTTTTTAATAAAATTAAGTTATCGCCAGCAGGTGGCTCTATGTGATGTATTTTACTTAAATACAAAATTATTGGGTCATTTGAAAACGGGAAACATTTTTTTAAAAATTATGAAAAAGTGTCATCTGAATCAAATACATTATGGCGCTAAACTTTAAAGAGTAATATCTCAGTTTGAGCTCAACTGCAGATACCACTTTTGCGCTTAGCACGGCAGTATTTGAATGGAGGCAAATCATTAAGTTTATTCACCACATCAGATTGGCATTTTAGGGGAATCATGACCCCTTAACAATACTTTGCCTTATCTAACAAAGAAAATACGGCAAACTCTAGGACGCGGATCGGTAATGTAGTTCGTCTTAGTAGTCATTCGTTTTAAGCGTGTTCGAATTAACAAGGTTCGACATCATCAAAAGCACAATAGCCTTTTGCAGGCCAAGGCCGAGTCGCTGACTTTCCTCCAGTTGACCCTATTAGTCGCACAGGCCCTTCATCGGTTGATTCCCATTATCTTTAGGTATTTCTCCACATCATCCAACCATCGAGTGGGTGGTCGTCCTCGAGGTCTAATCCCTTCAATTTTCGAAAATTAATCACTTTTTTGGTAGGAACAGCATCAGCATATCTATAAACTAGCAAAAATACCCGGCTTTGCCTGGGTCAGTAATAATATTGAGAAACAATTTATGCTGACCTTTGTTTTTTTTTTCCTGAACTGAAAGAACTAAAAATCACTGCTTTGACGATTTTTAAAATGTCGCCAAATTTGCGGTTACTGTTTTGGGATGCCTAGGATAATTTTGCTCCCCTCCCTATTTTATGAAAATACATTAAGTATTATTATGTCACTAATTTTTATCACAGAGAAATAGTCATCAATGCTGAGATACTATTGCTGACCATAAATTGACGTTAAAAGTTTTTGTCCTTAATGATTTCGAAATTAATAGGGAACATTTGACAATTTTTTGTGCAAAAACGGAGATTAATGGTAATTTTAGTCTTGTTTACGGGTTTTATTAATTTATTATGCGGATTACTTTACGTTTTGACATAATTTAAAAAAGGTTTTTAATGGATACATACGGAATCGGCCAACAAAAGAAAAAAAAACTGAACTTTTCAAATGTGGGAGTATTATCTCAATGATTAAGATTTTGCCGCAGTCAATACATATCAGACAATAATGGTTTTATTTTGGTTACGTCGTGTAAGAAGTAAAGTATTATTACGTAGTCTTTGGCACAAAAACTGGCGTCAGTTAAAAAATCGCCGAAAATCTCAGTTATTATAATCTTGCAACAAATTTTACGAAATTCCTGTTCGATTGGATACTAAGTAACTGCTCAATTGTATGTACATCGAGAAAGTGCCCTATCAACGCAAAAAAATTTAAGAAATGCCGTTTAATTGTATTTAAAGCTCCATCACATTGGAAAATAATGAACCTCATCCATTTATTAGTTGCCAATCTCTTCAAGCGATTACGTTACCGATACTCTGAAACAAATATTTACAGAACTCGCAAAACTAATTGATGCAGGGAACAATCTACTAATAAAGGAATACAATTTATTCTACAAAATAATATTTGCACGTTTCAAAGCACAATAACAAACACATTGCTTAAGGATAAATATTCTACTTACAACTAAGACTACAAAACAAAATGCTTTAAAATACAAATCATAGTAAAAGCTCGTTAGAGAGCTGGCGCGAACGTTTCCAATGTAAAAACCTGCATATTAACTATGAAGCTGAAAAAAAAATTACCTTTTGATTTGACTTGAGAAAAGCCTTGAAAATTTAATGCGAAAAGGGGAAATGATACACGCAATTCTAGCTATCGACAGGGAGTTGAGATGATGCACTAAATACTGAATTAGTTTGTTGGAAGCCTTCGCGGATTTATGCTAGAAATGTATCTTAAATTGGAATGAAAAAAGCGCTACCAATCGAACTGTTTCGAATATCGTTATAAATTATAGCCTATGTGTTATTCTGATGTATAAGCTACATTATGGTAAAAGTTTCATTAAATTCCATTCAGTAGTTTTTGCGTGAAAGAGGAACAAACATCCATACATCCATACAAACTTTCGCATATATAATAGTATTAATATCTATAAATATGTTCTAGCCACCGAATACGGGAAGCTTTTAATACTCTCACTATATCGGTTCCGACAAAATTTTATACTTTCTGTAAATTTCATGGTTGTACAGGATTCTCCATCTATTGTTCTCTTGAGTAGGTCCAAAAATTTTTCTTAGGACTGTATACTAGGGTGGAGGGAAAAAAATGAATTCTTGATATTCGTAAACGGGTACCTTTCATTTACTGTGAATGAGGATAAGCAACAATTCTGTAAAATATTTCACTTTTGCGACGTCATCTTTAGTCTGCGCATTTGGCTTAAAGTTTTGAAATTTTTTATTTGTTTTAGATAGTTCACATTTTTTGTTTAAATATTGCAAATGATAAAACTAGTGACGGGTGGTTATTAAATCGAAGAAAAATGTTTGAAATATACAAGGAATATTTTAAAACCATTTTAGATTATGATTTCAGTCTGCATTTTTTGCCCAAAGTTCATCAAATTTTCCGAAATTTCTGATATTTTCAATATTAAGCAGACATTTTATAATTTAACATTTCCTCTCAATATTTACTTAAAGTGCCCTCAAAACATTTTCTTAATCATTTTGTTGTTTCTTTGAACTACTCAACTCTTTGCTTGCTCATCGAAAAAACCCAGGATCGGAGTGAAGGACAACGTGAAATCAAACTTAAATATGTTATTTATCGGTAATGATTTTCTAAAAAATTGCGTTTCTACTTTTGAAAAAATAAAAACAGCAGTATTATATATTCAAGGGTGAATACTCAAGAAAGAAACATTTCTTAACTATTTGAGTTGAAAGAAGGCTCAGGGGACAATATCAAGTGCAAAATTAGCTATCTAGTAAAAGTTGAGATGCAGTAATAAAAATTGATTTGAATGGAGGGAAGCCTTTAGAAACATAGAGATTTTATGTGGAAGTTTCAACTAAAATTGAAATAAAATAAAAATATTTTTGAAACAAAAAATTGAACCGACTTCGGAACTTCACTCAGCAAATGCTCTAAAAAGTAAAAAATAATTTTATTCTTTGAACACCATCGATACTACATTTAAACATAAGTTTTGAAATCGGCGCAAAAAAGCTAAATAGAATCATTCGAAACTATTAGTATAAATTTAAATGAATCCAGGTTCTTTATTCGCATTCGCATTCATTGAAAAATACATATTTATGTAATGGTACAAATATTCAGCTCTCAATTTTCAATGATTTCTCTGAAAATGTTGGCAAAATATAGTAAACATCATTTTACCTATGGTTTTTGCGCCGACTTCAAAACTTATGTTTAAATGTAGTACCGTAAAGTCGGGTTACTTGGACCCTAAGGGGTTACTTGAGCCTATTACAGTAAAATGATAAAATCTAGGTTTGGTACTTATTAGTTGAAGACTTACACGTAGTTCCTCGTTTCTCCTCTAGGTAGAAGCACTCTGCAGTCTCTAATGCTAGTACCAAACCCAGATTTTATCATTTTACTGTGGGCTCAAGTAACCTCCTTGTGGGTCCAAGTAACCCGACTTTACGGTATCGATGGTGTTCAAAGAATACAATTATTTTTTACTTTTTAGAGCATTAGCTGAGTGAAGTTCCGAAGTCGGTTCAATTTTTTTTTTTCAAGAACATTTTTATTTTATTCTTTTTAGTGTAAATGTACATATGAAATAAGGTAATGTTTCCATTGCGAAACTTCACCTAATTTTCTTAAGTAAATGCTTCATAAAATAAACTATGTAAGAAAAAAAAGAAAGTATCAACGCGTCTAAAATTTTAAACGATTGACACTTAAAAATAATCCTTGTTATTCTCTGGTATTTACTTGTGTACTAGTTTATTTAAAGGCAAAATATTAACGGCTTTTCAACTAATTTATATTTCAAAACAACACTAGATTCTCGCAGTTCATAAAATTTCACGACATATTACATACGTGGCCCGCTAATGAGTTTCATGTTTGCTTCAATTAAGCCTTCATTCAAAATTTTCATGATCATTATAATAACTGTTTCATATCAATCACGTTCTGTAACAATGGATTTTATATTAATCATTTAGGACAAATCGCTTTAAATTTGAGCAAAAATTTGGAGATTTTCCTCACTTTCTTCAGAATTCCTTTATCAAACCGTATGTAAATTAAGACTAATAAAACCTGAAATATTACGAATCAATCAGTACTTGGTACGACTTTCAGTTCGTTGGAGTTCAGGAGAAAAAAGCAGGACATA
>JAXGGA010017814.1:0-23423 GCA_038373865.1 Uloborus plumipes | reverse complement strand
CAGTCCTTGAATGGAATGACCGAGTGGGCGGTGTATTGCATACATCTATCAATAATGTTAAAAAATATGATGAAACTAGTTATTTTAAGAATAAAAAATAACTTTCATTTTGTTTTCCTTTTTAAAAAATATATTCTACCATGCAATTTTCTTCATCTACTTGGTGTAAAGATAAATTTAAATTTGTTTTGTACATAAGTAAAGCTGGTTCATGCGAAATAAAATGACTAAGTGTTTATTACAAAAGAAATAAAAATCGTTGCGTCATATTATTTCCTGACAAATAAACAACTTTTATTTTCAAAATTCCCAAAGATGTTTATTTGAAAATTAATAGTTTGAAACAAGTGTCTCGGTTTAAATATGAACAATATTTAATTACGAAGAGACCTTTCGAACTAAATTAGCAAAAGAAAAACAAAACTTTAAAATTTTGAAACACGCCTTTATATTTTAAACAAATTTTAACAGTTTCACTTTTATTTACAGATTAAAACAAAACTTTTAGATTCTTTTAATGTGTTTACAAAGTTGGAAAGGAGTAAAAAGTTTTTTTTTCGAGTGATTTAGCAAATACGTAACAGAGAAATCGCTTGGAAGCTTAGTAAGATAAATATGACAAACTTGTTTTCAAGTTTTGAAAAAAAAAAAAATGTTTTGCATGTCCTGTAAATTAGCATTTAATATTTTCTGAAAAAGGTTTTGGATTTGAGTATAAAATAAACTTTGGAACAATTTTTAGTCAAGATAGAAGACGTCTTGTTTATTTTCGTCTTAATTATTTTCAGTTTAATTGTTTTCCATGCAACTTTTGTTTATTTACATGTTTGGAGTAAGTATTTTTCTGTTCTTAAAGAAGCTGCTTTTGACCGATATTTTCTATTCAGTAAACAAATTTTTTATTAAGTATTTTATTAGTGGAAAGAAGTTTGTCCAGAACTAAATAAGTGTACTTTTCACATGTCAACATCGAGTTAATTAAAACTTAAATTAAAAGAAGATATTACAATCCTTTAAAATATGTTCTAATAACCCAGTTACTAAAAGGAGAATTTTATTCCGATAAAAATGTTGATACCGATTAAAAAAGTAAACCCGGGTTCAAGGCTTTTAATCTTTCTATAGATTAACGATATTTTATTCTGATCGGCAAGTGTTTGTACATTTAGGTAGGGTCACTTGTAAGTTAATGTTAAAATAAAATCAAATACGTTCTGTTAAACTGTTTAGCATTATAGCTCGTTAATTTCATTTTTCTACTCCTCTTCTACCCTTTTTTAAATTTATTTATTGCTTTGAACTGAAATATTTGAAATTGAATGTCTTTGTTTCTATTAGTGGCAGACAGAAACTTAAGTAATAATTTGTAGAACTGAATTACAAAATATTATATAAATAAATTCTTCTGAAGTAAAAGTTTCAGTATAAGTTTATGAAAATTTAATCTTACGTCGCAACTTTTTTTTGGTCTTTCAAATTGTAATCAGTTTACATTTCAAAAATAATTAAATAAACAGACTTAATATTTTTTTCATTATTTTGGCCCCAATCGGAAGAGCTACTTTATTTCTCACCATAATTACTTTTTAATTTTATATTATGCTCTGAAAATATTTTACTTTATTAAGATCGCTACTGTTTATAGATATAAAATACAATAACCCAAGTAGCACACTTCGTTTTTTAAAGGTTGTAAAATGGTTTTTTAAAGGTTGTAACAACCGTTTAAAAACGTTTATAAAACGTTTAAAGATTATTTGTGCTACCTGGGAAATCATATCTTTCAATGTGTATTTCTTATTAAAAGTCAATTATTTGTTGACGTTTTGCATTGGTATTTTGCATTTCTTTTCGAGTTTTACTTTTTGTTGTGCCTAAATGCTTTATAATAACTATCTTTTGCTGCTGTTCTTTAAAATGTTTTGGCCAAAACAGATTTATTCAAAACAGCATTTTACAAAGTACCCTTTTCATCATTTGTCTTGATGCCGGAAGAAGAAAAACTAGAGATTTTTAAGAGGTTATTTAATTTTAATTATGAATAGCACAAACGTGTTTCTCTTAGATTAATTAAGTGCCTCTTTCATAAATATTAAAGTTGGTGTTACACTTAAATCACGCCATTATATAATTAAGGCAGAATAAAAGGGAAAATAAAACATGATTTCAACTCCCGTTCCGAAGCGAAGAAAACTTTCCAGACATTTCTCTAATCTAAAATGTAATTAAAATATCAGTTTGAATATATGAAAGCTGTCATTACGTTGTAATTTGGAATTAATGATCTGATTTCTTACAACCGGTGTAAAGTCGCTTTTTCTTCTAAAGGGATTGAAACATGTATTTGTTTCAGTTAAATCTATGTAATTATTCCTCCAAAAGATAAATTGATTGTTCTTCTAATTTTACGAAGTATCATCTTTACCCAACTTCTCCCAAAGCAATTAGGATTTGTCCAAATGTAATTACTTATTTATCGAAACTGAGACGCACTTTTCATTTTTATTTTTTAAAGGATTGGTAATAATGTCTTACGCCAGGGCTCTTTAAACGTTGCACTGGTATCTAAATGGAATTTCTAGAGCTAAAATCTAAACAGCTTATCGTAACGCATCTTTTCATCATACAAATTAACTATGTAGTTAATGTAATTTACATTTTGAAGACCAGTTTGAAAATATTAGTAACTCTTAACTCTCATTAATAAGGCGGATTTCAGTTATTGCGTGTATCTTCGAGATCCATTTGTTTGATTTTCATTGTAAAATTTGAGGTTTAAGCAGAATATTTTTTTTTGAAGGCTGTATTCAGAAGCAAATTAAAAATATATAATTTTTATATCAGGAAACTAATAATTATTTCCATTTATCAGCTTTCTTCATAGATATGGTAACGAAATGTAAATTATCTTTACTCGTCAGTCATATTTTTTTGGAAAATTGCTGCATTATTTCTTTTAACTTTTATATTTATAAGTGTTTAATGCTTGAGTTGAATTCAATGATTCAAAAGGTAATATTACGATTGTGTATATTGGCATGGTATTTTTCAATGTAAGGGTAAATCCAGAAAATTTTGAATGGAAGATTAAGCAATATTTCATATTTATACCTTACTACGTGTTATGAATTTCATTTCCTATCTTTGCCTCTAACGTTAAAATAGTTGGTGCGCAATTGCGGTTTTAAGATTTTAAATTTCAAAACATTTCTGGGAGAGAGTATCGAACTCTTCTCACTCTAAAATCATCGAAGATCGTATAAAATTGCGTTTAAAAGAAAAAAAAAAAAAAAAACCTTAATAGTAAAAAAAAAAAAAAAAAATGCCGGTGGAGAATTCCTTTGTCTAGCTTCAAGGAGTTAGTGATCATCCCTATTTTCTTTTTCTTGTATCCATGCTCGTTTTTAGATTTTTTAATTGTCCTACTGGAACTCGGGTATAACTACTTCCTACTTAAAGGTTTTTTTATAGATTACTATTACTTTTTACTAGATTCTAATGAATGAGAGAAGCTCAATGGTTGCCCTTCGCACTTCTACGCTGCAGATTTGGGGTCGATTCCCGGGTTGGAGACGGTCGACTCGGCCTTGCTTCCTTTCAGTGGGTCGCTGAAATGAGTGCATGCTTGGGAACTAAACCGCGTTCGGATGACCACCTAACTGGAGCGTCTGCCTTTTCACCCCAGGGCACTCGGTCTTGTAAACTGAAATAGACACAGTAGCATTGGCCATCATGGGCTGTTGCGCCACTGAATTCAATTTTAAGAATGAAAGTTCCCCGGACATCTTG
Source organism: Uloborus plumipes (assembly GCA_038373865.1). Lineage (NCBI taxonomy): Eukaryota > Metazoa > Arthropoda > Arachnida > Araneae > Uloboridae > Uloborus > Uloborus plumipes. Next base: position 19,634 of record JAXGGA010017814.1, on the reverse strand, counting down.
TCTATTGGTCAGAGAGGTCTGACTTCACACACTCGTGGGTCCCCCGTACCGAGCAAACCAATTTCCCTAGAGGAATCGTTTCACTTGGAGGACTCCCTAGCAGCATAATCTCATCGGCCGATGATCGGCCATTCATCAAAACCCGATGAAATTCTCATCGGCCGATGATCGGATCCCGATGAGTTCTCATCGGAAATTGCTCCAATATGTCTCATCGGCCAAACAGAATCCGAGCAGCAAAATCCGATGAGTTTTGCTGGAAATACGAAGAGATTTGACGCAATTTACGAGCAGTGCAGTCCCGTGCCGATGAATTTAGGATCAATTTTGTTGAAAGTTGATCGGAAGGATATCGCTTTCTGATGAAAAGTAGCTCATCAAAAACCGTGCTCGGTTACTGATCAGAACGATGTCATGGTGAGTTACGGGACCAACTCGATGATCGGCCGAGCAAAATCCGATGAGTTGATGCTATTTGGGGTGTGACCACGATCCTTATTTAACGTCACCCAGCTACCATTAGTAACGCTGGTGGATCTTTGATCGGCTGGGATTGAGCCCGGGACCCTCCGATCATGAGTCCGATGCCTTACTAATCGGGCTATCACTGCCCAGGAGAGGTTTGACTGCAGACGGTGGGGGGGGGGGGGGCGAATTCTTTCCCGGTATTCTAGTCAATCTTTCTCTTTCCCGTTCTTGTCCTTTCTTTGTGTGAATGTGTTGTTGCTCTGTGAAGGATTGCCCACTCTCCCCTTCCACCGGGTCTCTATGGCATATGTGTACTTTGGAAGATGGACCTCGCGGCAAATTATGGTACAGTTAGAAAAGTGAAACAACTCACCTTAAATTGCTATACTAGAAAGCAACTTAACTTGACACTGAACGTCACTACGGGCGGAGCCAATAAGAGCTCACAAGCAGTCAGCGATCTCCTCTCATTCGCCAAGTAGGTTGTGATGTTTTATCTAGCTCGTTTTTCATAGGCTCTGGTCATGTGCAACGTCACTCTGACGTCACGATGTTGTTGTGAAGAAAAGTTACAGTGTAGTATAGTCTAGCTGGTACAAGGCATTAACAACAGCATAATACACTGTTCGTACCCTTCAGAGCGCTTAGAAGATAAAAAGAAGTAAATTTTCGAGGAAGAAGTAAAATATAAATAATGTAAACAAATGGGTTTGAATTTGGAATTAAAAACACAAAAATTGATTTTTCTCATTTTTGCTTGACATATCTTTTGCTTGGAAAAGAAATATTAAGATTATAATTTATAGCATTGGTGTTGTGTCTTTGAGATGAGATAAAATACTGTGTTGCTTGTGACACATTTTGTTCATCGCTTAATAATTTAATAGGTGGGATTTTTCAACGATTTTTCTTATTCAATACACAATACTGAATTACTTAAAGAAGCTCACCAGGGTGGAAACATTCCTCTCTGGTGCTATATCTGCCATGAACTCGTCCTATGAATCTTGGTTTGTTCCAGTATTTGCTTATTAAAGCGTCAAACTCCTAATAGTATCTACACATCTCTATTATCAATTTAAAACTCATTTCTAAAAAAAAAAAAAATTGGTATGGACCCCACACTACTTCCTTTTACGTGTAAATTTCTTAGTAGTTGCCTTAAGTGTTAAAAAAAGTGCTTGGAATGAGCAAGGTAACAATTCAAATATTTACTCTCCTAATCTGCCACAAAACAATGCAAAAAATATTTTACAATGGTTAATTTTCTAAATATTGCTGATTTTAATATCATTCAGTGAATTTTTCGCAAAATATCGCCAATAGCGCCAAGTTGAACCCAAATTCAAAAAATAATTTTTTCGCCAAATTTGTCGCCACAAACACTTGGCGACCAAAAGTTTGGCGACATGTCGCCGAGTGGTCACGCCAATTCATATCACTTGAGTCTGTATTGAAATTAACATTGATTTACCCCAAAAAAGGTGTAAAAGACCCCTTGGGAACATTCGAATGCAATCACAAGGGGAGGTGCGCAACTAGACCCCCCTCATAGCCTACATATCAAGCTAGAAGTTTCTACGGCATATAGTTTTTGAGTTATGCGACATACATCCGCACATACGTACACACAGACGTCACGAGAAAACTCGTCGTAATTTACTCGGGGTGGTCGAAATTGATTTTTCGGCTGTTTGTATGTTGTTAGGTACATATGCACGTGCTGATAGGTCGAAAAAACTACGCGACATTCATTCGGGGGTGAGCAAAGTCAAAATTTAGACCGAAATTTGAGTGAAATTTTTTTCGTGCAAAAATACATAAATACATAAATAAATACAGATAAAAACAGAACAATGGAAACTGTTTTTAAAGTTTTTCCAGGCAATAGCTCATATAAATATAACATTTTAAGATATCTACCCGATAGCAAGATAAAAGTTGTATGAATATTTAATTAATACTTACTAGGAAAAAAATCCTTGAATATAAATTTCAATTAAAACGGCAAATTGAAAAATTTTTGTTAGCTATATTCAGCACTTCAACCTACACTCTGAATAAATGGTAATGAAGTTTAAATTAAAGCTAAAAAATGCGTTTTATATAAAGCGTCTGAGTATAATGAATGGCACTAGCATCAGTTAACCCTTATTAAGAAAAGTTTTTCTTCTCTATTTATTTTGATTTTGCTTAATCTCTTGGGATCTATTTTTCTGTCAAATTATCGCTGCATATTCATATGTTGCCAAAAATACAAAGATAAATAAATACTTATTTAGATATCAAAGTTTTCTTTTAAAAATATTTCTTCAAAAATTCTGGCGAAAGGGAGTTTTTATTAGCTTTTTTGTGTGTAAGAAATTAATCATGCACAAAAAGTAATTATAATGCTTTACCGATGATGAAAAATTTGCCATACATTATTCATAATTCATTAATTTTCAGAAAGGTACTGGCAGTAGAAATGCTCTTTGAACTACTTAGAAATTCGTTCTGTTTAGCTCATCAAAAGCAGTTTTTAATCTAAGCTTTTATGCGTTTCTTTAAAAATACTGTTAAGGTAAATTTTTGTGAACTTTTACATTCAGTTTCGATTGCATTAGAATTTTTAAAATTCGAAATTCTATAAGAGGATAGGTTTGCTCAAAAATTACCTTACTCAAATTAAGCTGCTGTTAATAAGTTTTGAAAGGTTACCTATGTCATTAGTGGGTTGGTTTGCTTCGTTAAACTCATAAAAAATGCAGCGAGAAAAGAAAATCTGAGAAATTAATTTTGAAACGAAGACAGGGAGCGGCGTTTTTGACATTTGCATACAGAGAACAAGCTGTTGTTCGTCTTTAAAAGACAAAAATGATCATTTATTCGTCTCAGCATGTTTAGCTTTATGAAACTTTTTTAAAAGTTATGCAAAGCCTAACCATTAAATCATTGATTAAGTATTTAAGTGTCCAACTGTAAAATATTTCAACATATTTAATTAGATGGTGCTTAATTTGTAGACTTAAAGGAATTCAGCGCGTCTGCACTTTTTTTTTTGCCACGAATCTTAACAAATTAGGCTGTAAGTAGCGGAGCTCGTTCAAGTTGGGGTTCAGAGTCCAACATACTGTAAAAAAATGAATGTTTTTACAATATAATACAGCTAATTGTATAGTAATAAACTATAAAAATTGTTAATTTTAGTGTAATACACTGTAAAATTTCTACTTTTACTGTAATGTTGTTAATTTTTCAGTAATGAACTGGAAAACTGCTCATTTTACAGTTTATTACTGTGCATTTTACAGTTTCAAACTCGAACCTCCGCTGTCAGTGTTGCGCTGTTGTTTTTGCAATATAATATGACAGCTACATTTTACGGCAATAAACGGAAAATTTTCTAACTTTACAGTAAGAAACTGTAAAATGGCTAATTTTACAATTTAGTTCTGTGCATTTTACAGTTTTAAATTGGAAGCTCGGCTAGCCCAGTATTATACTGCAAAAACAACAGTTCATTTTTTTTGCAGTACAGTGCATATCTCCGAAATTAATGAATGGGGCTTTTCTTCCTGCACACACAAATCAGGGTAGTCAGAAAATAAGTATACATTTAAATAATAATAATAATAATACGCGGAATGTATGTATAATACAGGTTTCCCACAGTCTTGAAAATTCTTGAAAATATCTTGAGTTTTATTTTGACTATGCGTCCTGTAAAAGTACTTGACTTTTTAAAAAATTAGTTCTTGAAAAGTCCTTGAAAATTAGTGAAAAATCCTTTTCATACCTGCCAACTTTTTTGCATTACGTACAAAATGATTGCTCTTTTCGCATTTCCTGCCCTGATTTTTTTTTAAAATACGCTTTTAGTTTTCACATGTGGGTTTGTTTGTTTGTTTGTATGTATGTATAACTCTGAATAAAAGATAAAATTTACGTACTTTACCAGTATAAAAGTGATATATTTAATACTATTATTAATACCGAAGGCTAAACTACATTACATACTGATGTATTATTATAAGTGCATGTAAACTTAGCGGATATTCAATAGTTTTGAAAAATTGAGGGAAATCAGTTAGAGTATCATGAAATATAGTTTGATTAACTCTAAAAGCTTATTTTTTGGTTTTTAGCCTACTTTCCCGTTAAAAATAAAAGAAAGACGAAAAAAGCATTAAAAGTAGCTTAATGCATCTAAAAAATATCGCTAAGTTAAAAAAATATCGCCAAGTCCAAAAAATATCGCCAAGTTAAAAAAATAAAAAGGTAAAATGAATATCGAAAAATTAAAAATTTGAAAGTAGGGTATTGAGATGGGGAATTAGTGTGTCGGTCAATCGGTCTGTCGGTCGGTCTGTCTGTCCCCCCCCCTAATAACTTTTGAATGAACATTCCGATTTGGACAAACTTTTTTTGTTGGAAAGAACTCGGCGAGTACATTTCATTCCCATAGTTGATTTTTCGGTTAGAACAATTTTTGGTTCAACTTTGAACCGTTCAAACAACCTGTCCCGCGATGCTAACTTTTGAGTGAACAGTCCGATTTAAATATTTTTTTTTTGTTCAAAGAATCTCAGCAAGGATACTTCATTACCGTATTTAAATTTTCAATTTGAACATTTTTTCATTCAACATTGAACAGTTCAAACAACCTTTCCCCACCTAATAACTTCTGAGTGAACCATCCGAATGGAATAAACTTTTTTTTGTTGGAAAGATCTCGGAGAGTACAGCTCATTCCCATATTTTTCGATTTGAACAATTTTTGGTTCAACTTTGAACCGTTCAAACAACCTGTCCCGCGATACTAACTTTTTAGTGAACAGTCCGATTTGGACAAACTTTTTTTTGTTCGAAAGATCTTATCAAGAATACTTCATACCCGTTTTTAAATTTCCGATTTGAACAATTTTTGGTTCAACATTGAACCGTTCGAACAAGCTGTCATCCCTAATAACTTTTGAGTGAACAGTCCGATTTAAATGAACTTTTTTTTTTGTTCGAAAGATCTCGGCAAGGACACTTTATTACCGTATTTAAATTTTCAATTTGAACATTTTTTCGTTCAACATTGAACCGTTCAAGCAACCTTTCCCCACCTAATAACTTTTGAGTGAACCGTCCGAATGGAATAAACTTTTTTTTTGTTTGAAAGATCTCGGATATGCTCATTCCCATACTTCGCTTTTTGATTTGAACCATTTTTCGTTCAATATTGCACCATTCAGAAAAAAAAATTAGCATTAGCGCCTACGGGAAATTTAAGTTGAATGTTGATCCTGAACTTAAAGTCGGATTTCCTTCAAACTAACTTTGTAAGAAAATGGTTTTGATAAATAATGTATTGTAAAGTACTTTTCTGAATAATCTTCTGTAAGGACTCTGATTCCGACACCGACTCCGCAAACATGGCGGAAATGCAGGCTCAGAAAAAAAATGACTGACTGTGCAGACGATTTTTTGTTTATTTATTCATTTGTTTTATTTTATTTATTATTGTTATTTTTTTCTTTTTTTTTTTTTTTTTTTTTTTTTGCAGACGATTTTTTTTGTAACAAAATTTTTTTCATTCACGAGAGCATTTTATTCTTTATTTATATTTAACAACTGGCAACGGATTAAAAGTGAAATTCGAGACATTTTATTAACGGACGAGTTTTTTTCTTTTTTTTTCTTTGTTTGATAAAATGTGTTTTGATACTCTTTGTACTTTTATTTATTTATTTATTTATTTATTTGAAAACGATTGGGGATTTTTTCTACGGAATAACTGTAACAGTTACATTCTTTAAAAGGTGCGACAAAACTTTATTTATTCGTTTGTTTGCTTTTTACGTGTCTATTTCATCTGATGAGAGGGGTATATTTTGCTTTTAGAAATCAGCTTTAAGTGCTAAAAAGGTATGTTTGACATAATTTTCAGTCTCAGATAATCAAGAGAATAATGATCAGATTCTAGAATGCCGATGTCGATGTACGGGAAAGTAGGCTCGTTTAGTTCTTGACAGACTTGTTAAAAGTATGTTCTTGGTTCAAAATTATCATGGCTCTTTAATTATTTTCAAGCCGCATAAGGAATAAGATTTTTAAGTTTTTATTTAAATCACAGTTTGTTAGTCAAAGCGTTAAATATTAAACTCGCACGTAATGATTTCCCTTTTTGTGTAAAATTTCTAATGCAATTATAACTACAGTGCGAAATTTAAACTTCAGAATCCTCTTTAATTTGGGATATCCAAATTTCAGATATATTCAAATTTTGGAACATTGCTATTTATATTACATTTCCTTTTCCATTTTTGAGAAATAAAATACTAAATTATCTTGACAAATGGGTTTGAGTTATAGATCGAGTTGAATCCCGACTTTACTGAAAATATCGCACATAAAATGAAGAGAAAATGAAACACAATGAATATGAAAATACATCCGACAAAAATCATTTATCATTCCCGCCAAGTTTGGTGACAAAATTGGCTATATTTCCCCAAACATGGCTCTAACCCGGGTGACAATTGATGACTTTGATGGTATTATTTTCGATTCACATGTGTGGCTCTTTAAGATGGGACAATATGGGATGACTTTATTTTTCATTTTAACGGTAGATTGAATCCGGAGAAAAATGAAGGAGAATCAGGAGAAATGGGACATCTGGCAGTTTCCCCTGTATAAATAGTTTAAAAAATTTTCAAGCTTGTCCGGTAGATGTCAATCTTGTTTGTTCATTTGATTGAACTAATATTCAAATTTTAATGGGATTTTTAGGGACTATTGTCATTATTTCAACGGGAAATTTAACGCTATTTTTTTCTTATTTGTTTGAGCCAGATTGTTTAGCATTTGAAATAACTTTTTTTTCGCGGTAAACCGCGAAAATCCCAGCGACACGACGCAGCTAATAATGAATAAAATAAAGCCTTTGTTTTTCGATGTTCCGAAAAAAAAAAGATGAATATTTACAAATTAAACTTTGCGAAGCATACTTGTTGACTTAGGAGCAAAAACTTTGAGCTTTCTATGAAAAGTTCGTTTTTATTTCATTTCGATTAATTTCGAGAAAATAAAAAAAAAAAGAAATTTGCTTGAAAAAAAAAAAAACCCAATTGGTTTTGATTTAATTAAATATTATTTAGTTCTTCAATCAAATAATCCAGCCTTACAAACATGTTTTGAAATATTTCAAGCGAAGTATGAATCTTATATTTTAAAAACTTGACCTATCTGCTTCTTCGATGGATGAAAAGATGTCCTAATATTGGGAATTTTTGCCGAAGTATGTATGCAGAGATCTGTGTTCTGAAAGATAAATATTTGGTTTGAAAAAACAGAGGGAAAGAGTAAGGGAGAAAGAAGAAAAACAAAATTTTATCATTTTAGTAAGAGTTGTCTAACTTTACTTTGCAACACTGGAAAACACTTTTAAATTTTATCTTTAAATGAAAAAAAAAGTTTTTTTGCTTTTGTTTTTACACAATGTTTTTCTTTAGTGCAGAAAGTTCTAAAATTACTACATCAAAACCTTGTGTGTCATATTGTTAAATTATTTTAGTAATTTGAAGCATCATCCTGTTTAAAGCACGTTGTTTTAAAGCGATTATCGTCCAGATGACGATAATTGTCAAACACTACAGATGAAGGAAAAAAAAAAAAAAAAAAACAAGGAGTTTAGTTCAAAATCTAGCCAACCCGATGGACTACTGTATTTAAACGTATCTTAATACATTTTTGAACCTTTTTTTTGTTTCTTGTATGAAGGTAAATTTTTTCAAGCGCATAAAAGGTTTAAAATCATGTATACCTGTTTTATTCATGATAATACCTTATGCCATTGAAGAAAATGAGGACTGTTAAGTAGTACATATGTTTCCTTTCAACATGATTTTGAACACAAAAAAGCATTTTTAAAAAATGCACTTATAGTAATATTAAGAAAATAAAAAAAAATACAACGAGATGGGATTAGATTTAAGATTTCAAATTTTACATTCGATAAACTTACTTTATGTGAGTCCTCCAAGTAGTTTGAATGCACATGTGTCTGTGATGAGTGCGTATACGAGTATTTATATACACACACAGAGACACGTGTGTACTTACGCGTATACCATGCATACATACACATATACTGAGAGCGTTCTCTCTTATAAAGTCATCAGAAATATATCTTTTTTATGTTTGATAACGTATCTCTAATTAGAAGTTTCTCCCAAGAAAATCATTTGTTCCGGAAAATATATTTGTAACGATATTATGTTTATGATAAAATAATATTTAAACTTGTTTGCATTATAATATTTATTAAATTAGTTATTGTAAATGTGGCCTTACAACGTTATGCAATTCTTTTTAAAATTAACTAGTTGCAATGAATTCATGCACCTTACAGTTACAAAATGATAGTTCCTCCTACATAAAAACTGATGAATATTCTACGAGTACAATAGTTAGTATTTAAATAAATCAATTTCATTCTTTCATGAAATAATCTAAACAATGAAGGAAAATGTAAAGTAACCGAAAAGTTTTTGCAATTAAATGTAAATTTAGATTTGAGAAACAAATGTTTTTTTTTTCTTTTTTGTTTCGACATTAATTTTTTTAAAAATTGGGATAGAAAAATGACATTTTGAGAATGGGAAAACAGCGTAGAGTTTCATAAAATATAGCATTTTTTAATCAAATGAATAACCTCTTAAAAATTAAAAACGGCTATAAACAAAACGAGATGGTATCACGGACAGTTGAAAACGATTTTAATAATGCACAATTAAAAAAAATTGAAAAGTATATTTAGAATTCCTTTCTATTCATAGTTTTAAATGAAAATATTTTTTAAGATACAGTTCAAAAACACCTTTTGTTTCCCACCAAATAAACTTTTTAAATTCGTTTTTTTTTTTCATTTACTTTATTTACTGAGAGTTGCTACTAATTTAGCAATCATACCAAACTCATCAAATAGTGGCGGAAATATTTGTCCTCACACTTAACCGAAATGAAAAACTAAAAATTATCACATTTTTTCGAAATTTTTCGTCCATTAAACTGAGCTTTCAAAAAAAAAAAAAAAAAACTGATATTCGCTTTGCAGTTAACGTTATTTGTTGATGGTCTTGTATTTTAAATGCTCTGAATATTTTTTTTTTTCGATTTTTTCAAGCCATTCTTGACGTAATTTGTAATTTTATACTTGTAACCTTACTGTGTAAAAAATACTTTGATGTTAATGACTGATGGCTTTTTTTAGATAAATATAGCTTAGAAAAAGAAAGTAATTTTAATTACTTGTATAATGAAACGTTTTCATGAGTTTCAGAAAAAAAAGTTCAAAAAGTCTTTCTAAAAAAAAAAAAAAAAAAGAACGAATATGCTACGTTGCAGACCTATCGAGGTGCTTTTCCTTTTCTTTTTCGTATGAAAACTTTTTACGCCTTGATTTTTTTAACATGAGATAGGAAACTTCTAATCAGCTGTTTCCAAGAAAATTCGTGACAATTTACAATGTTAATTTTTAATGAGATATATCTTAAAATGGGGTGAATCGGTACACTTTTTAGTTTTGATGGTAAAAAAAGTTTTTAAAAGATTTTTTTTTTTAGTTTGAAAAACTTCGGTGTTGCTTTTCTTTTGATATTCCAAGCAAAGACAAAACATTTTGAACAGTTATTATTAAAATATATAGGAAATTATGGGTGTTCTGAATCACCCCACTGATAGGGGTCAATCGCAACACATGCTAAAATTTTTATTTCTTTCAATTAAACCTGTAATAATTCTCACAAACATGAGCAATATTGATGAGGGAGAATAAGAACAGACAGTTACTGTCAAATAAAAGTTTGTTTTCTATACCAGTAAACGTTTGATTTGTCAAAATTCTAAATAATTTTGAGCTTATTAAAAATTAAAATTAATTTTAAGAAATGCTTTTGAATTGAAATACAAAGATTTAACATTAATTGAAGTCACTCATATCGTCCACAAATATGTACTTGACCTAAAAACTAGGAGTTGGGGCTTGGCGTAAGTTCTGGGATGAACGCTGCCTTTTCTGTAGTTTCTTGAAATCTCTGGGTTTCGAGGATCGTCCTTTAAGATTTTACCACTTAATCATCACAGTCTGTGTGCTGGACTTTTGCTGCATAAAGGTTGTATGACATTCTCTCTATGTATTTTAAGTAAAAAGAAGTCTCCTGGAGCAAGAATCTTTTATATCTGCAAGTTGCTCACGAGAAGGGATAAACAGTAATAAATCCCTGTCCTTGTCTGAGCTAGAAGAATTGGGGTTAGAATCTTGATTTTTCAAACATTTTCCTTTAAATAAGTTGGGACAACAGAACAAATGGTTCCGATTCACCCCGAAAATCCTTATCCTATGACATTGTGAAGATTTTTTCATTTTTATGCCACAATTAAAATATGTTGTCTCTTCTAATGTGGTACTAAGTTGCTCACATATACATGGTGCGTCTCAAAAGTAATGCGAATGATTTTTTTTCTGGCACAATTGTACAGCGCAGCGTGTTCTAACCAGCTGGGCCAGGTAGAGGGGGGTGTAGGCTTCAAATTACGCCAAGTGTTTTTTAGTTGTCAGCTGCCAGAGAGATAGAACGTGTGATATAGTAAACCCCTTTTTCAGTAAATGTGACACGAGAAAATGGACAATTCGGAGGAGCAACGTTGCGCTATCAGGTTTTGTGTCAAACTTGGAAAGTCTGGCACCGAAACGTTTCAATTAATTCAGCAGGCCTTTGGGACTCATTGCTTGTCCCAATCCCAAGTTTTCCGATGGCACAAGTCGCTCATGGAGTGTCGAGAGAACATCACGGACGAACCTCGCAGTGGGCGGCCGTCAACCTCACGAGCCGACGAAAATGTGACGCGTGTGCGTGATTGTTTGAACTCTGACAGACGATTGAGCCTTCAATTGATAGCATAGACTCTAAACTTAACATAATAAACAGTTCATCGCATTGTCACAGAAGATTTGAACATGAAAAATGTGTGTGCTAAACTGGTTCCACAAGTTTTGACCGACGAACAAAAAGACCTGAGAGTGCTCCGATGTCAAGAAATGTTGGAAATGTGTGAAAAAGATCCTAATTTTTTGAACGTAGTTATCACCGGCGATGAGTCCTGGATTTTTGAGTATGACCCTGTTACAAAATGGCAGAGTTTAGAGTGGCACACCACATTCTCTCCCCGTCCCAAGAAAGCACGCATGAGCAAGTTCAGGATCAAAACCGTGCACATTGTTTTCTTTGACGTCAGAGGTATTGTGCACCACGAATTTGTACCGACTGGCCAACAGTTAATTCAGTTTTCTACTTGGAAGTGCTTAAAAGACTGAAAAGGACTGTCGCCCGTCGCCGAAACGACATCAAGGACACGTGGAAACTTTATCACGATATTGCGCCGAGTCACAGCGCTTTCATTATTAACGACTTCCTGGCCAGGGCTCACAACCCATAGGTTCCCCCAGCATCCTTATAGTCCTGACCTGGCTCCTGCGGACTTTTTTATGTTTCCTAGGTTGAAAGGAGCAATGAAAGGTTAACATTGGGCTCGATTGAGAGCATTCAAGCTCATGTCACATCGGCTCTGAAGGACATTCCAAAACAAGCCTTCCAAGATGCCTTCCAGGGTTGTAAACACTGTCTTCAGAAGTGTATCACTGCAAGAGGGTGCTATTTTGAGGATTTTTTACTTTTTGTATGAATATCTTCAGTAAGTGTTTTTTTATGAATTTTTTCGCATTACTTTTGGGACGCACCATGTATGCATAATTTACAAATACTATTCTTAGGTTTGAAACACAAAGTACTTGCATACAAAGTTTTGCAGACCATGAAAACTTGATGTTTTTTAATGTCCTGCTTGCAGCCTTGCACAGAAGCCAAAATTGTTGCCAGAATAACAAATATATGTTTTTTTCTACTTCTCATGATATTACTTTTCTATAAAAAAATTTAACTGCCAAAAATACTTGACGGCATGTTTATGAAAAATTTCTTTGGATGATTGGGAGGTTTTGTACCAAATCAGTCCGCTGTTCCTATACACCCCATTTTACGGTATCTATAAAGCTCTATTAGGGTGGAGTTTTAAGGCCATGAAAAAAAAATCATATTTTTACTTCTCTTACCCTCCTTTATTTGGTTCCATTTATAAAATGTAAAAATGATACAACTTTTGAACAATGCATTAAAGTATTTACAGGTAGCTCAATAGTGTCAAAGTTACGAAAGAATCGCAAAAATAAAGATAATTTGCAGCAAACGTACTTACACTTAATGCATTGATTTTCTCAGCAATTTATTTATTACATTGCTCGCCTTGACTTAGCACTTCATATTTAGCTGATATTGAATCGTTTTTTGTAAAATATAAATGTATTCTTTCCGCTACGAATTGTAGATTTTTGGTGATTTTCAACAACTTGTATCTAATAGTAATGGAGTTTCATCATGGATTATTGTTCCACCATATTCACTAACAAAAACAATTGCACTAGGCATGATCATTTACAACTCTTAGGACAATAATTATCTCCTTAGATTAATTATAGTCCTCTCTTAACTCCTACAAGTACAATCCTTACTGGAACATTCAACAATTGGAGTAATATCGACTTAAGCTGCAACTAAATCTTCCGAATTTTTCTTTTAGATGGAATTTAAACCAACTCTGATTAGATTAATGTTTTTAATTAGAAACATTCTGAACAACATTCACCTTCACCTGTCCTGACAAATATCACACATTTGATTAGAAAATGAAATGACACTAGTTCTGAGATGGCTGAATTTATAGCAAAATATTCTCAAGTGGCTAACGACAGATCATCGAAAAGAATTTGTGGTGAAACCCAAGTTTCTATGTCGGTAAGATCTATAAGGATTTTGTACGGTGTAGTTATTCTTGTTCTTTTGAAGTTAGCTTAAACTGAATTTGAGTATCCAAAAATTCATAGATTATACCACTTTTGACATTCACTATGATTGCCTCACGTGGCATAAGTCTGACTCCTTGCAGTTAGGGCCCTGCTCCACATCAGCGGAAAACGCGACCGAAACCGAAGGCAGAAACCGAAAATCCGGGTACTTTCCATAGGAACGCTATGTAATCCATTTTACGTTTTTGCTTTATTTTTCTGCTTTACGTCAATGTGGAGCAGAGCCCTTACAGAACCAAGACTAAAAATGCTTTGTATTCTCTTCTTAGTTTCAGTTCTCCTAATTCTTTGTATTTTCTTGAATATTTAATTTTCATTATCTTTTTATCTTGTACCAGCTTTGCAACAACATTAAATTAAATTCCTGGTCATGAGTGTCTTCTTAGGTCTTATTATTCATCTACAGTATGATAAAGCCTAATAACAAGGTTTTTTAGAAGGTTTAACTTTATGTTTGTTTTCGACAAAATTAACTATTTTTTGCTAGTTTCTTATATGAATTGATCTGTAGAGGAGAGGAGGGTATTATGGAATAGTCGGGAAGTATGGATTACCGAGGTTTTCACTCCGTATGGTGTTGCAATATCGTGGAAATTACATGAACTACTCAAGAAAGACTCCTACGATGCATTGCAGTAAGAGTTTGCCGCTTACTGTTGTCATTAGAGTGCTACAAGAAAAGTTTAGTTTTGATTCTCAAGAGATTTTAGAGCTAAGTTTTCGACTTCTGTTAGTATACATATGACTTAAAGTATTGATCTTAACCGTAATATACACTAAAATAATTGTAGTTTTTCATACTGTAGGCGTTTTTTAGCTTACAATATTTGGTCCATCATTTTAAGTATTAATTTACCAAGATCTCGTGTCGGGTATTATGGAATACTAAGTATTTCAAGACAACGAGAAAGCAAAGACGCTGAATGTATCTTTCGCGACGTCAAATTCTCTCAAGATCAACGAGGTGAAGTTCGGATTCAGTGCGTAAGTTGTTGTCTGTGGGCTCACCTTGACTGCACGGGAGCAGAGCAAGACGATTTCATTTGTGACTTCTGTAAATAGACTCGAAACAGAAATGATTCACACTAAATGTCAAAAATTATAGCTACATACTTAAGTATAAAAGTATTATTATTATTTTTTTCATTATTTAATTTTTTTATTTGTGGTTTGATAAGTGTTTTATGAAGTTAATTAGTATTTCAATGGTTAACACCACCTATTCCATATTACCCGAGTATTTCATATTAGCCTCTACTTGTGATTTTTTTAAAAACATTTTCTTTTTATATTTAGAAATAAATATACTTTTTTTTTACAAAACACATTTCATTACAATTAGTCTTAGTATGTACTCATGATGATTTTGAAATTTTTTATTAAAAAAACAAGAAGTTATTTTTAAAAATGTAAATGGTATTCCATATTACCCACCTCTCCTCTATGTTTAATCGATATTATAATTTGTAGATTTGGATGTATGGTTTTCATTTTATTTCAAATCTCCCTTGGGTCGGCCTTAATACCCGCACCTACTTTACACATGAGCCAACCCCCATCTGTCGCTAAACAGCATAGTCATGAGTTAGGAACATGTTGCCAAGTATGGTGTTGTATGCCTTTGTCCGAGTTTCATAAAAGTAGCATTTTAATGCTCTTAGATTACCGTAGGTTTGGCAGTGCAAAATATGAAGGTGGAACTTTCACAAAAGTAAGTTATATTTAGCTTTTGTGAAAACAGCTAGATAAAAATTCCAATATACTGAGTAAGACATGTTTATCTCGGTAGTAGAAGAACATAAATAAGAAAACGATTACGAATTACTGATATAAATCAATCTACTCCAACTACGCAGGACTTATTTTGGAAATTTCTATTTCAAAAAATCTTACTGCGAGTAGGTACTACATCATTAGAAATGTATAAAAGGCTTTTTTTCCCGACTGAGACATAGATGTCATGTTTATAATCAAATGAATAAATTAGCTTAAAAAAGAGTCACGGATTATATAAAATTGCTTTAAGTCTACTTTTTTTCATCTTTTTTCCCCCCAATTTTCATATCATGCCTAAAGTTGAATTTTTTAACGTATGGTTTTCAAGCTCATTAAATAATTTAGTTTATTGAAAATCCAAGACCTAGACTCGTGACTGTGAAAAAAGAACATCTGTATAGCAATTTTGATAATCCATCTCAATCGGTTTTACATGTATTACCACAAAATAAAATATAAGTAAAATAGGAAAAAAATAAGCAAATGGTAACGCAAAGTCAAAACTTTTACCAAATATACGAGTAAAAAAGTAAGGTAAAATGTTACCATTGAAAAAAAGGAAAATGTAAACATGTGACCAGTAAAATGCAAGACTTGCTATCAGTAAAGATGAATAAATTCATTTGAAAGATTTGAAATAATTTTAACAGACTAAAGAAACAAGCATAAGTTTGAGTAATTCCAGTATTGAGATTTATTACAAAATGCTGTTTTTTAAACTAACAAAGAATTATAACTGTTTTAGAGGAAAACTTTGAAGAAACATAACAATAGCAATTAAGAAACTCACTCATTAACGTAAAAGCAATGCTTGTATTAATTTTTCGTAAAATTCCGGATGCTTATTTTTTAACTTTTTGTATTTATTTGTATTATTTCAATAACAATTTAATCTTACACGATACAACTAGTTTCCATAAACAATTTTAATTAAGCACAGTATTTTTCTTTCTCCGATCCAAATAAAGATTTTTAGCATACTTCTTATTCTTTAATTTTCTTATTGGTATAATTTATATAACCTATAACATCGTGGGAGGTGAAAAAGCTATTTGTTCAGCAACAATGGGTTTGATTTTCATTTTCTGAAATGATACGTTCCATTTTAAAAGATAATTGAACGTTCTTTCTCATAGTATATTTTCAAAAAATGAGTGGGTGTTTTCGAAGAACTCTTTCACTGATTTGAATATTTTTCTTTCAAATGAAAATTTTCTTATTATCACCGAATATCATGTCCGGAATTCCAGCAGTTTTTCTCAAATTTAATAATACACAAATCTAAAATCAACAAAGTTAATAATGTTGCGAATTTTCATATTGACAATTAGTTGATTAGAGCAATTCTCCTTAGTCGTGCCATATATTTTAAGTATTTTTATGTAGCATAGGACATTCAGATTATAATTATCTGCATTAATGCATCAAATGCGTCAATTTACTGTAAACGATTCCTTTTTGAAGTCTGTTTGTAGGGGAATGTGGGGCAAAAGAAAGTAGTTGGGATAGCTTTTTTTTTTCCAAAATGAACGAATTGGAAGTTTATTTTGAAAATTATTTTACGTGAAGAATGAATAATATTGGCAGCTCTGACTATTCATAATACAAGATAAGAAGTTATACACGAGTGTTATGAGATTAAGTTTGCTGCTCTGCAGCAAGTAATTGACTCCCCAAAGAAAACTTATATTCGGACCGCTGCCCCCAAATTGCTGAGGCAGTAATCTCTGCTCACGGCACAGTTTAAAAAAAAAAAAAAAAGTCTATGGACAGGGTCACGATATAGTCACGATAACCAACTAACCAGCCATGAGATTGAGCTCACAAACTCGAAAACGTATGTTGGCAATGAACTGAATTCAGCTAAGACAGTGTGATTTGCCTGGTAGATATACAGTTAGTCAATAAAGTCTGCGTACATCAAGAAAAAGTAATATCAAATCCAAATTTAAAGTGCGAAAGGGTAGTTTCATAAAGTTTTATTTTTTTAATATTTAGTTTCAATAAGGGACTTTGAAATTATTCAACTGTAATATTTTCATATCTAATAATTTATGCACACTAATTTTTAAAAGATAATTGGCCAGAAATCAAAGCCAAAAAAGTTTGCGTACAAATCAAAGTAATCGGGGGATTTCCTATTTAAATTTTAAACTTCAGACTTGAGAATGCAAAGAAGGTTACATTTTTAAGGTCATTGACTTCCGAAGCAAATTTCACGTTAATTGGAAGTTGTTATTTCTACTTTCTTTGACAAAAAGGACAACCAATAAAGAAATTCCTTTAGTTACGAAACAACTAATTATAAAGTTGAGAGAAGAAGGTAAAACTCTTCGTGATATTGGTAAAACCATTAGAAAATCATTTCCTAGTGTACAAAGAGGTATTCAAAACTATCTTGATACTGGTAGTCTTGCTGTGAAACCAAGATGTGGGAGACCGAAGAAGCTAACTCAGCGAGAAGAAAGAAAAATTCTTTTACGAATTAAACAAAATCCTAAACTTTCTGCTACAAGCATTAAAAAAGACATTTTTTTAACTAGCAGCAAGGAAATTTCTCCAGAAACTGCACAAAAAGTACTGTATAAGGCCGATTATCATGGGCTCAAACCTTGGTCTAAGCCATGCATTTCCGAGACAAATAGAAAGAAAAGAACTGCTTTTGCCAAAACATATTTAAACTCTTCGTAGGACTTCTGAAACAATGTAATTTGGTCAGATGAAAGTAAATTTACAATAGTTAAAGTTAATGGTTACCCTATTGTAGGGAGAAAACCAGGAACAGAACTGAATGTAAGAAATTTAAATCCAACTGTCAAATATGGAGTTGGCGGTGTGATGGTATGGGGATGTATGTCGTCGAAAGGAGTTGGAAATCTTCACATTATTGATAAAGTCATGGATAAGATATTTAACTGGATATTCTAAAGAAAAATCTACGATACAGTGCCTAAAATTTAAAAATATCTAATACCTTTATTTTCCAACAAGACATCAACGACCCGAAACATACAGCTAAAATTGAAGGAATATCTCCTCTATCACACTCCAAGACAGTTGCGTACTCCTTGGAGAAACGAATTCAAAAACACAATATTACGTCGAAAAATGAGCTAATTATTAGGTTGGTGCGTATGAAATGTCGGATTCTTAAGTGATTGTATAAAACTGCATATCTTTCTTCAAAAGCTGTTTATTCAATCAATGTATGCTCCATTCGCTTCAATACACTTCTCAAACGAGATTTTAAAGCGTAGATGCCTGTCTTAAAAAAATTTTGGTCTTTAGAATTAATAAACTCTGATATCGAGTTTTTTAGACTGTCTACATTTTCATAGTGTTTGCCCCTTAAAAACAGCTCTCAATGCTTGAAAAAATGAAAATCGGTCGGCGAGAGATCCGGTGAATATGGTGGATGCTGCAAAACTTCATATTTCAGTTCGTTCAGTTGAGCATACGTTTAACCGATCCAGCTTATTTCGCTCTGTCAGTGCGTGCGGTACCCACTTGTCCATCTTCTTAACCTTGCCAATCTCAGAAAGGTGTCTCAATATCGTTGTATGGTCAACTTTCATCCTGATAGCAAGTTTCCTCGTGGAGACGGCTGGATCCGCTTCCACTAGAGCCTTCAGGTCATCATTCTTCACAGACGTTTTGGGTCTTCCGCACGGCTCATTTTGCAGTGAAAAATCGCCAGTCCGAAATTTTTCGAACCAACGCTGCACTTTCCGATCGTTAACCGTATTCTCCCCAAACGCTTGGTTTATGTTGCGTGCAGCTTTTGCAGCACTATTACCAAGTTTGTACTCATATAAGAAAATGACGCGAATGTCAGCAGAATTCATATCGGCAATAAACTCAAAAGAAATAACAAAAGGGAAGACCTTCGAGAAAACCTATTTTGCTGAAATGAGTCTCTGGCAATGGACAATACGACTATGAATGAGGTTATGCCAAAGACAAAAGTATAACGAAAACAGGGAGACAAACGTCCGCATGTAAAGAGAATCCGACATTTCATACGCACCAACCTAATAGTAAATTGCAGGATTAATGGGCGAAATTTACTTCGGATGACACTGAAAAACTAGTTCAGTCAATGCCCAGACGTCTGCAAGCTGTTTTGAAGAATAAAAGATATGCTACAAAGTATTGAAGTAATGTAAAAAACTTATATTTTGCTTTTTTTTTGAAGGTGTACGCAGACTTTATTAGAGGGAATTTCTCGTGTTTTTTTGACAAAATATTTTTTGTAAAAATGTAAAAAGTATTACACTTATATTATTTACTTTTAATTCAAGCTTACAATTGTAGCTAATAGAAGAAAAAAAATGCAATGATTAAAATACATTTTTCTATGCTTAAAGTGTTTTTTTAATTTAAAATTAAGTGTGTACGCAGGCTTTTGTAACTAACTGTACGTACAAATAATCCATTC